>JAPPVO010000016.1:126888551-127115830 GCA_030407325.1 Camellia japonica
GTTTATTACTATTGCAATTTTTTTTTTTCATAAAATAAATATATATTTTATTAATTCATTCCTGTACAAATAATTAATATGCATCCATATTGACATTCACAAAATCATATATACGAATAATTATATATATGTACCCTGTAACAATACAGTGTCAACTAAACATATTCTTTACAAAAGTATATAAAACATCCTCCAACAATACTAACATTTTTTGATAATTCAAAAACTCAAATTTGTATCTAAAACAAAACCAAAGTATCGACAATACAAATAAAAAAACATATATATTAACAACTTGTTTTAGTATCAATAGTAAGCTCCAATATCGATATGCGAAGATATCATCACGTACTCAAAAGGGTAGCATCTGCAAATAGAAAAAAAAATTTATAATATAATTAATTTCATGCTTACAAAATATATAAAACATTTGATTTTTATTTCATAAAATAAATAAATAAGATTGTAACATATACATAAATCAAACGCCACACAATGTATATTCCAAGAGTTTCTCCAATTGTTCTTCGAAATTTTTTTTCTAAAGAACAAGTTTTTACAAATGGAAATTACGCTCCAGATTCAAAATCGGGAATCGATTTCTAGTCTCGTCTTTTCCTGCAAGTCATTTGTGCCTAATTAGTCGTATGTATTAAGTTTTGTTGACATCCGACGCCGTTTGACCAATTTAGTATGTCAACCGGTTCGGAAAAAAATTTCTAAAGGATAGGTTTTCACAAATAGAAATTAGTTCTAGATTCAAAACCGAGAGTCAGTTTCGAGTCCCATGTTTTCCTATAAGTCATTTGTGCCTAGTTAGCCGTGTGTGTCAAGTTTCGTTGACATTCGATGCTGTTTAACCATTTTAGTGTGCCAACCAGTTCAGAAAACAAAAGTTAAAAGTACTTCAGCTATTTTTGCCTCAAAAGCTACATCAACACTCTAGCAGACTTTCAAAAAAAAAAAAAAGAAAAAAATAAACTAAGTAGCTGCATAAGCTAAACCAAACAACCCCTAAATCAACAAACCTTATAACCTTTTGGAGCAGAAGGACATAGACGGTGAGGTAACCTTAGTTAGCCCCAAGAATGATGAGAGCAATATCATCTAGCCCTGGCCGCCATATTTGGCTGTGAAATAGAATGCTGGGATGAGCAAGATGCAAGAAACAATTGCTATTATAAGTCCCTTTTTGTGATTCTAACTTAATGCATTTTAATAGTGATACGTATCTCCCAATAAGATCCCACACAATATACATTGCTATTAGAACAAGTGCATACCTGCAGTATTACCAGATTCTAAAAATAGAAAAACCAGCAAAATAGAGAAAAAAAAGATCCAAATAAATTTAAATGGATATTCTTCTTCTTCTAAATTATTAAGGAGAAACAATAAAAATAGCCTATTTTTAAAATGAAATTCGTCAAGTAGTTATGAAATACTAACCATGAACCCAAGCTATGTGATCCGGTATCTTCAGATTGGAATCTAGGGAAAATTGACAATGTCAGTGCGTATATGAGAAACATATCAAGTGCATAATCTATGTTTTGAAACAACAATTCTTTTGTGCTTAGTTTGAGGAGTTTCTCTTTCAAAAAACAGTAACTAGAAAATTGTAACCCCAATATGTAGCAATACTTAATGAATCATATTTCCTACAAAATTTATGAAAAACAGCTAAAAGGATTTGAACGTACTAGCTCCCTTGCACAGACAATCCTTGGAATTCTCAAATGCTGCTTTTGTAATTAATCTCAAGCCAGCGGTTAGAGCCCCCGATGCAGCCAAACAAGCAAGAAAAGACATGAAGAATAAAAAACAAGAAAGCTTATATCATAACTTCAAAACTAGATCAGATAATAAGCTAACCACAAATACTAACTTGCATGAACTCGGATAGCATGAATGATAGATCTCCAACCATTCCACCCTGAACATGAGCATCTGCAACTCCAAAAGCACCGCTAATGGTAATATAAGTCCCAATTCCTCCTTTTCAAGATGTAGCTAAATCCAGCTGTGGCAATACAATGAAAAATGGAATCAAAGTGGATTTATATGCTTAATAATTTGAATTTGAGTTACTAAAACATGTTACTACAAAACCATATGGTTAGGGAGTAAGTTGAAGATGTAATACATATAATTATGGTACCTACAACAAGAACAGCAAGAGCACTTAAGAAAAAACGGATATATCCAAATAGGTTTCTTCTTTTGGCATTGATTTTTGCCTCTTTGTATGTCAGTATTGCAAGTGTCCCAAGTGAAAATGATTGATATCCAAGAGTAAGGAGCCTTGAGGGGTGGTATTTCTGTACAAGGACAAAAATTATCTGTTAAATTTTTTGCAACATCAACAACAATAAGATCAATGTGGCTTGGACTGTGTTAAATTGGCCCGGGCTGGTGTCTTATATTGCTAAATCTGTTAAGGGTAATTCTCTTGGCTCTATTATTTCCAGGCTTGCTCTAAATTGCACTGTTTACCTCATTTGGCTTGAGAGAAATAATAGAGTTTTTACCAAAGAGAAAATTCTTGAAGAAGTTCTTGTCTTGAATATTTAATATGGTTAGATTTAGAGTGTTGTCTCTGAAGAATTTAAAAAGACATTCAAATGATTTATGGTTTTTAGCTACTTGAAAACTGCCCTCATCTATCCTTAGGGGTGATACTCCTTAATGTTTCAATGGGTACCTCTAATAGATTTTATAGGTGGTCCTCTCTCTTTTCTGGCTGCTGGTATACCTGTTATGGTGTTGGAAGTGATTGAATGGAGCAGTGAGTTGAGTGTGGTGTGATTCCATAATCAAGGTTGAGTGAACTGTGAGCTTATATGATTTTCCTAACAGTTTACTATGCAGGTTGTCATGCTGGCCCTTCTTAGGGATTGAGGGTTGAGTGTGATGTGAGTATATAGGTGGTGGTCTTAGTGAGCTTGTGGATTGAGTGTTGTGAAATTTTATAAGAGTGTTCCTAACTTTGTTTTCTTGCAGGATTATGTTAGTTGCTGACACAGTTGTAGGGAATTCATTGGTGAGAGCCTAGTGAACTGAGGATATATTTTTGACTTTGTTTAGATATGGTTCTATAACCTGTTTCTTTGAGAGTGACTTTGCTATTGAGTGTTGAGATTATTAGTACATACTTGAGTGAGGTTTGCCTCAGGTTATTTACCATATCCTCAATCTTGCTTCAGTTCTTCTTTTTTGTTCTTTCTGTTTTGGTTTTCACAGGTTGTATTGATGCCTCTGCTGGAATTCAGGGCAGTTCATTTTGGTGCTGGGCTTATATGTCAGCTAAGGGACTGATCGGTTATTAAGATATGATTCTATGATTCGATAATTAAGAATACATTGCGATTTAGGGATAGAGAATCACAAAGTCAGCCCTGTTAAGTTTGAATATGCGGTCCTAATTATTTTGGAATTTTCCAGTTTGAGATTTTAGCAGTATCAGGTTGATGAATATAGAATAGTTTGGATTCCACAATTCACAGTGGCCACGCTTTGAGAAGCATTAGTGAGCACATGTTCTGGTGTGTTTGCATTTTGAATTTATGAAGAGATTGAGGTTAAAATATTGATCTCAGCATATACTCTAAAACTTAAACATTTCCTATAGGCTTACAAGGAACTCATTCCAATTGAAACACTTAAGAAAACAAAATAAAATATCTATTGAAACATGGTTCTAGTCAAAAGAAGAAACACCTTGAAACTTTTTAGCAGCTTTTAAGGAATTTTACAAACAGAGATATCAAAAGTAGGAATTGCTACATCTGGCTGTGAACTATCTTGAAGTTGATAGTTACTGATATATTCCAAATTCTATGTACCAGCAGTAAGAATGCATAAACAGGACTTCCGTAACTAAATTCACTATTCAGAAAGAAAATTTCAAGAACACAGAATCCATTTTATTGCATGGGTGGGCACTTGTTGGCTTTTTGGCTTTCGAAGGGTATTTTTGTAAATGCAAACGTGCCAGCAAGGATCAATCAGTCCTTATAGAAATTATAATTGCCAACCAATTATCAGACGATTGTGTTTTAGTTCTCTCAGCCTTAATGAAGAGGACTTTTACTGGTGGCTTGACTTAGGAGAAATTAAGCAAAATAACAGTGAAATGACAAGTAACTGAAGTATTTCATTAAAATGAAAACTTACAATGGTCCAAACTCAGCCTCATTGAGGTTTACAGTGACGATCTACTTGAAACTACTCCTATGAACGAAGTACAGTGCGAGAATTTAAAGTGCAGGAATGTAAAGAACGGGTATTTAAAGTGCAGGAAATGTAAAGACTGGAAAAGAAAATATGAAGTAAATGACTGGTTTGTTGGATCTGAGTCTGGGGGCTTTTTTTTGGGGGCTTCCCTGCTATTTATACTTGTCAAGGATGACCTTCGAACTGCACTTCAAACCGTCGAACTGCTCCTCCATGATCGCTAATCATGTTGCCTTATAAGTAGTTCCACTATGCCATCACTTGCAGTTGAGCTTCCCTCCTGTATTTGAATTTGAATATGAGTAACCGTTGAAGCCACGTCACCTTGCATCTCTTTACTGATCTAGTACTACTCAGATCTCGTGAGAAACAATATTAATTGCCACGTGTATGATCAAGATTGAAGACTTGAATAATCTCCCCACAATGCCCTTACTTTGCCACGTGTCGAATTGTAACTGGCTTTTACAAAATATGTAGCCAACATTACCCCCCGCACTAATATACCCAATACTTGGTGATATTAGTGGATCACAGTTTTTTCCGGCACTTTTAGAACGTGCATGGAATCCATATTTTGGAAACACAACCGTCACCTGTTTGGTGATCATTTGCATTAACTCTCTTTCAATTTGTCGAACATCCCAATACCTTAGTATTCGAATAGACCATGGCTAAATCAACTTCCCCTTCTACTGATCAAACATATGAAGAGCCATTGAGTAATGCTGCTTCCCCTCGGAAGAACCTCCACGTATTCATTAACCACCTTTACCCGCCTTTCTATATTCAGGTCATGGGAGCTTTTGCAAATTATCAACCTTTGGACTACGAGCACATTGCCCTTAATCCTTCGATTCAAAAAGTTGCAGATATAGATACAAGAAGTTCTTCCTCTAACCTCCCCTTGTACCTCGAACGAACTACTTTCAAGCCTTTGATTCGGCAAGTTGCAAATATGGACTTGGGAAACTCTTCTTCGCAAACCTCTGCATGGGATGAAGCTGCAACTTCTTCCTCTTCTGGGGTTTCTGACTGGACAAGCTGGTCAACACCTGAGTCCTGGGATTTGAGGGAACGAATCAACCATCATTTTGTTGAGTTTACTGACCCTTTAGAATTTCCTTGTTACGCTCGAAGTTCAGTGGTCTACCCCTACGTGCCCATTGACCATCGACGTAGTTTGAAGGAGAATCTGCTTGTAGCATGGTACACATCCTCCATGCCTACAAAGATAATGCATGCTACCCGGCGCCTAGAAGAAGCACAAGGGTACAATCCCTCATTCTTAGCCAAAAAGGCGAAGATTTGTTCTTCTGACTGGCTTGATTATATTAATGCCTTTGTTCCTTTTCTTGTCGAATCTTCAATATTGAGATTCAACATTTCTTTATATTTCTCCTTTTGCAGCAACAACCAATGATCCTGTCCCTCAATTTACTTCTCTTCCGAGCCTTACTTCTCCCGCTCCTTCCAAGGAAATCCCAACTGCTACTCAATCTGCGATGGCAGTTGATTCCTCTATTGAGGGTGCTGGTAGTTCTCCACCTCATAATTCATCACCTTTGCCTACTTCCAGCCCTTCCTCACTTGATTCGTTGGTGGCTAAGACCATAGAGACTGCGAAAGATGCTCCATCCATTTCTCCTATCCCCATGCAGTCTTCTGTGCCTTCCACCACAACTTTTCCTGCACCCTTTATGTCTACGGATGAGGTAGACATCTTCGAAGCCAGGTTAGCTAGTCTCTTCGACATACCCTCTACCTCTCAAACATTCAATGCTGAAGCTGAGCCATTAGTCTTGGCTGACTCCTTACTGGAAATTTTTGAGAGTTCTTCTTCCTCCAGCGGCAAGCCTTCTGGACCTTTGATAGACCTAGACACATGCCTGGAACTACTGACTTCCTTTTCGAGGATTCCCTTCGAGGCTCTACAAAGGCCTATAATCAGAAATGGGTTCCTCCAGTGCTGTAAACTTGCTGAACAGTCAGGCATGGATGTTTCAAACCATTTGTCTCAGGCAGCAGTTACTGTCGATTTTTACATCAGCATTTGTCAAGCTGCCAAGGCTGAGGCTGAGAAATTGGCTGGCGACCAGAGTTTTGTTTCCCAAGTGCATACCAAAGTATCAACTCTGAAAGAACAACACTCCTCTGCCTCCCACTTTCGAGTCCAGTTGTTGGAAAAGAAAGCTCAGCTTGAAGAGGAGCTGGCTGCAGTAAACCAGGCCTTAGTTCGAACTTACACTAAATTGCAAATCACCAACCAAGAACTGGCTGATCGAAAGGGAGAGATGGCTGCAGCTATTCAATTATTTCCATCACTTAACAATAGGAAATCTACTGTACAAAAACAATTAAGACATTGTAATGATTTCTGGGCCAATTTGTGGCACAATGTACTTAATTCTTTATGAAAGAACAGATTTTTTCTATCATTTGAGCAGTCTAGTGTTTTTGTATTTAATGTTTATTTTATTCCTTGTGTTTCCCAAATGGTTGGAAAATAAGGCTTCAAATATCTGCCATTAATCTTCTTGGGATGTACATACCCATTCAAATTTCTCAAATGGTATGCTCCAAAAGGCAGAGAACTCTATGAATTTGATATGGTCCTTCCCAGTTAGGTGACCATTTGCCAAACTTATGGCTTTTAATTCTATTGGGAGTATTGTTTTCCATACTAAATCACCTTCATCAAAACCAATGTGTTTGACTTTCTTGTTATAATTCTTGGCTGCCTTCTTCTTTTGGAAAAAAATGCTATTTAATGCCAAAATTCTGGCTTCATCTATGCCTTCTAACTCCAAGCACATACTTTGATGGTATTGCTCAGGATCTAACTGATCTTGGCATCTTACCCTCAAAGATTTAACATTAATTTCTACAGGTAAAACTGCATCATGCCCATATACTAAGGCATAAGGAGTGACTCCTGTGCTTGATCTTGGGGAAGTTCTGTAAGCCCATAAAACATCCAACAAAAGGTTATGCCAATCCCTGGGATTATTCTCCATAACCTTTTGTATTCCTTTTTTCAAAGACTTGTTGGATGATTCAGCTTGACCATTGGCTTGTGCATAACAAGGTGTGGAATTAACAAGGCTAATTCCAAACTCTGCCACAAAAGACCTCATCATTTTTCTATCGAACACAGTCCCATTATCCACAGTTATGGTTTGTGGGATGCCAAATCTATGGATCAAATCTTTAATGAACCCAATGACCTCTGTCTGATCTACAGCCTTGTATGGCTTGGCTTCTACCCACTTAGTAAAGTAATCAGTGGCCACTAAAATGAAACAATGATGCTTCAAAGAAGGTGGGTGTATTTTCCCATCATATCCATGGCCCACCCTCTGAATGGCCAGGGCTTTTACTACTGCATGAAGGTCAGTTATGGGCACATGCCTTATTGTGCCATGCTTTGGCATGCCTGGCAACCCTTTGCATATTCTATGCAGTCTTTAAGGATATAGTTGGCAATAGTAGGAATGCCTTCGAAGCAACCATCTCATCTTTACACCAGGCTGATGAGCACCACAGATGCCTTCATGAACTTCAGCCATAGCTGTTAATGCTTCTTTTGGGCTTAAACATTCCAGCAATAAGCCATCTCCCCCCCTTTTGTAGAGAGCATTGCCATATATCATATATTGCATAGACTGCAATTTGATTTTTCTGCTGGCCTTCGAAGATGGACCAGCTAAGTATTGCATTATTGGATGCCTCCAATCTTGTTCTTGTAAGTCATTATGATTGACTTCCAAGACCACATTTCTTTTACTCAAAGGCTATATTAATCTTTGATACGTTGTTTGGCTTATGTCCCTTTGGGTATTATCCCTTCTCTTGAAGTTCGAAGCTTTCTGAGCTACATCATTAGCTCTATTGTTCAAGAATCTTGGAACATGAGTTACATTTGCTATTTGAAACTGAGAAAGCAGATGTAATGCAACAACATAGTATGGCAAAATACTTATACTTTGACACTTGAAAATCCCTTTCACTTGGTTAACCACCAATTGAGAGTCTCTAAATATGTCAACTGCATGTACTTGTAATCCAATAAGAATTTCTAGTCCCACTATTAAGGCCTCATATTCAGCCTGGTTGTTAGAACAGGTGGCTTCATCCACTCTGAAACCATGTGTGGTTTCTACCCCTTGTGGAGACTTAATCACAATACCAATTCCAGTTAAACCATTGGCTTTCGACCCATCGAACCACATCTGCCATGGCTCAACACTAGCCATACCAAGTTCCATAATCTCTTGGCTCTCTGTTTGAGATGGATGGTCTGCCAGAAAATTGGCTAAAACCTGCCCTTTTACTGCCCTTTGGGGGACATACTCTAGATGAAATTCTGATAAGGCTAGTATCCATTTGCCAATTCTCCCCCTCAACATAGGTCTAGATAACATGTACTTAACCAAATCTGTGGTTGCAATTACCAAGACAGTTGTAGGTAAGAGATAGTATCTTAATTTCATTGCAGCAAAATACAAAGCAAGACACAGCTTTTCAACAGCTGAATATTTACATTCACAAGAATTTAAAAACCTACTAAGGTAATAAACAGCTTGCTCCTTGCCTTCTTCATTATCTTGAGCCAAGAAAGCTCCCAATGAATCTTCTGCTGCAGCTATGTACAACTTCAAGGGTTTATTTCCTTTTGGTGGCATCAGCACTGGAGGGTTGGCCAAGTAGGCTTTGATACCTTCAAAAGCAATTTGATGCTCTGCTGTCCACACAAATTCCTCTTCATCTTTCAGCCTTAACAAGGAAGAAAATACTTTAGTTTTCCCTGCAGTGTTAGAAATGAACCTTCGAAGAAAGTTAACCTGTCCAAGGAACCTTTGTAATTCTTTCTTACTTGATGGAGGCCTGGCTTCAATGATGGCTTTGGCTTTATTCTGGTCAATCTGTATTCCTTTCTTGTGTACCACATAACCCAAGAAGTTTCCAGATGATACGCCAAAAGCACATTTAAGAGGATTGAGCTTCAATTGAACTTTCTCATTCTTTCAAAGGCTGCTTCTAATGAAATAGATGCTCCTCCATGGACTGGGATTTCACTACAATGCCATCAATATAACACTCTAGATACCCTCCAATGAGGTCATGAAAGATAGTGTTCATAGCCCTCTGATATGTAGCCCCAGCATTCTTCAGGCCAAATGGCATTTTAACCCATTCGAAGGTGCCAATATTCCCAGGACATCTGAATGCTGTCTTGTGGATATCCTCCTCTGCAATGCAGATTTGGTTATAACCAGAGTGCCATCCATCATTGATAAAACTTGATGCCCTGCTGAACTGTCTACCAGCAGATCCACTATAGACATAGGGTACTTATCTTTGGGAGTTGCTAGATTTAAGTTTCTGAAATCGATGCATACCCTCATTTTGCCATTCTTCTTAACTACAGGCACAATATTAGATAGCCATTCAACATACCTGGCTGTCCTAATAAAGCCTGCCTTGAGTAGTCTAAGAATCTCTTCCTTGACCTTCTGAATTACTTCTGGACTCATTCTTCTTGGTTTCTTTCTTGCTTGTATGGCTTGAAATTAGGCTTCATAGGGAGCCTATGTTCCACTAATGACCCATCCAATCCTGGTAGTTCATTATAGGACCATGCAAAGCAATCTTTGTATTTCTTTCTTAGAACAACCAACAACTGGCCTCTGTCCAGAACATTCAAGCAAGCACTTATATAGGTGGGCTGTTGTATAGAGCCTTCCCCTAAATTTATTTCTTCTAAGGGGTCTTGTGTCTGAGAACTTATTGAAGCTCTTCTTGGTTTCTTGGTTTCTTCGACCTTCGAAGCAACCTTCTTGCTTTGTTCTGCTCCCATGTTCTTTAGTTCAACATCTTTTGCCTTCCTCCTCCTCATAGACAAAATCTGTCCATAAGGCATCCTCCTCCTGTATCTCCTGGACTTTTGTTTCAATGTCCAATGCACAGTATTTACCAAGGGTCAAAATTATGACCTGTTGCTGTTCCTGCTTGCAGCCAATTATCATGGCTTTTCTCTCTCTCTCTTGTACTTGCTGGACTATTGATTTTACATCCAATGTTGAGAATTTAATCAGAGCCAAGGACTTGGCTTCTTGTTCTTCATCTCTTTTCCTATAACCAGGCATCATTGTCATCCTTAACGACAATCTCTTCTTCATCAGCACTCTCTTGGACTAAGTGCTTCAGGTGTGTGACTACTTCCTCATCACCCGTCACTTCGGCTGAGCCATCAGCTTTCCTCAGTATACTGAGTGGTGTCACTCTCTCAATATACAACTTGGCCTCTGCAAAGTCTGCACATGCTATGAAGGGTTGAGGATCTGCATCAATTTCCTCCGTCTCTCCATTGCCTAAGGCCATCATAATTTTCTGATGCAAAGAGGAAGACACACATTTGTTAGTGTGGATCCAATCTCTCCCAAGTAGAGCATTGTATTTAGCATTACTGTCGATTACGAAGAATGCTGTCATGCAGTCCCTGGTCCCCACACTCAAGTTAATGGGTAAAATCCCCTGAGCCATTTGTTTATCTCCAGCAAAGCCAGCGATGGTTGTGCTGGTTGGGATCAACCTGGGATTCTTTTTCCCTAGTTTCTTCAAAGAAGATTTAGTAGTAAGTTCACTGCTGCTCCATTGTCTATTAGGACTCGGTTCAGTTGTATCCCATCGAAGAAAGCCTTGATGTACAAAGGCTTGACATGTTGTGTCATAGAATTCGAGGGATACTCAAAAGGATACGAGAGGTTAATGCTCACCTCTTCTTCACTTTCATACTCAGTTTCCATTGGGGTAGCCATTCCAGGATCATCTTGTACCATACTTACTTGTGAGTCTTCACTAGAGACAGGAATAGGATCCATATCTTGGTCCTCATCTCCAGCCTGGAACTCATGAGGCAGCATGTGTACCATATTGACTGATACCGGAGGAAATGAGCCAAATTGGATGGCTGGCTATACCTGCTTTCTCCCTTGGCCACCTTGTTCAGTTACTTCAGCAGCATCCTCCATGCTGCATTCTGGCACTTCGTTGTTAACTGATTCCTTCGAAGGATCTTTCTCAACTGGGTTTTCAACCAAAAATGTTTGCTCAACCATGAAGGCTTCGAACATTTCTTCCTCTGCCATTTCCTTCTTTTGGCTTATGCCAATCTCTTCTTCCGTCTCGCTATCACTTTCCATCAGAGCCTTCTCCAACCCTGCTAAGCTAGCCTTCTCCCTGGCCTTTAGTTCAGAATGAACCTTGGCCATTGTTCTCTGCCAACCACACCACTTTGTTCTGTGGATTTGGCTTTGGAGCATGGTCTGACTTTGGATTCTTCTTTCCTTCTGTCTTGACCAGTGAAGAACTCTCTCCACTTTCTTTCAGATCTTGCTGGTACTACTGGGTGTACCTGCGTAAATCTTCCTCCTTTGTGATCTTGAAATGACTGGAACCATATCTGGTTCCTTGTCTTTGGGTGTTTAAGCAATACCCAATTGTTCGGAGCCACCAATGGAGGCTTGACCATCCTGCCTTGGTTTCCAACATCCCTTTGGGCAGGCACTTCCCTAGGCTTGTTCTGCATTACAAACCAATCTGGGACCCCAGGTACCCACGAACTTGCTGACTCAGATGTTGAACTGCTTTTTTCAACCTTCGAAGCCATCTTCGAAGCTGGCTGTGAAGGTAAGTGTTTGGCTCTGACCTCATGTTTTGAGCCTGATTCAGACCTTCGATGCAATAGCCACTTTCTGTCCTACATGATGTTGGTCTAGGGGCCAATCCCTGGCTTTGATCCCATGAAATGAGCCTCTCTCCAGTCTTCTTTCAGAATGACTGCTCTCCATTCTGTAATAGTTAGGTGGCCTGGATTCATGTAAGGGGGCCTCTTGCCTTTAGCATGCATTCTGTCCATTGCAGGCTCAACCACTGGTGGTCGCTGCCTATCACTAGCCAGATACGGCCTTTTGTTGTAAGCGTTGGTTGATTTAGGACGTCTCTGAACATCCCTGTAGTATTGCTTCCCATCAATTGGAAGCCCCTTCAACCATTTATAACTCAGTCTGCACTTGGGACACATCCTCTGCATTACAGCTGCTTCCAAGGAATCATCATCCAGTGCTTCTTCATCAGAGTGTTCCTTCTGGTGTGAGAAACCTTGTCCAATGGCTGGTGGGTTTTTAGTGTCCTTCTTGGTAGTTGTCTGGTTGGCAATATGCATCTGCACATTGACCTCTTCCAACTCTTGCAGAGATAGATTCTGGAAGTTTGGTACAACCACATTAGCTGTGCTTTCTCCAACTTCTGGAAACGGATTGCTGTCAATCCCCATGACCTTTTCTGTTTTGGCTGGAAATTTCAAACTCCCTTTCGAATTTGTTCTTGGATCCTGTATCGAAAAACAATGCAGTTTTTAGTCGAGTGAGACCAAGAGTTATGCCATTTACAATATACTTTTCCCTTAAGTTCATCTGGAGATGGCAGTTTTACTCCTTTAGGTAACTTAAGGAAGTTGGCCGCAAGCAAATGATCAAAAATGTCATCTGCTTTTGTTAGGTCGAAAGAGTACTTTCTGTGAAAGTCTTTCTTTTTAAACTGTTGGTCAATTGTTGTATCCTTATGAACTAATGCCTCACAGATCACAGGTTCTTTGCCCACAATCTCCGCTGCATCGATCTCATAATTAGGATCTCTATAATATGTCTTGTATGACGTATTATTTCGATCTTGTTCCTCTCTAGTAATGCTTCGTATCTAGACACCTTATAGGTTAGTTCCACCAAATCTCTGAATTCAGTTGAGTCAAACTTCTTTCGAAGCCTGAACTCTAGGCCGTTTTGAGCCAATCTTACAAATTCTGATTCTGCAGGATGATGCTACATTTATTTCGAGCCCTTTTAAATCTGGCAACAAACTGAGTAGCCTTTTCTTCAGGCCTTTGACTCAATCTAGCCAAGTCTGCCATAGAAACCTCTGGCTCCGATTGGAAGAATTGGGCATGAAATGCCTCTTCATTTGTTGCCAATTTTGAATGGAGCCAGGTGTAAGGTTGATGTACCATACAAACGCTCCTCCAGTTAGAGAATTTGGGAATAATCTTAGTTTCATAAAGTCATGATTAGTAAATTCACAGCATTGAGCAGCAAACCTAGCAATATGCTCTATTGTTGACTGATTTCCAGTCCCATAGAAAAGGGTAAAATCTGGTATCCTGAACCCCCTTGGGTATTCATGTACCCTATCCACCCATTCTGGGTATGGTTTTCTGTATACAGGAGTCTGGACCCCCCGAGCCATCGGTCCACACATCTCCCTAACAATATCAGCAATTTGGTCCCTAGGGACCATATTTTGTGCCTGCTGAACCACTACTGGAGGGATAAACACAGGATTTGGTGGACAAACTTGTGCTTGCGGCCCTCTTGGTCCATAAGGTGGTACATTTGGGACTGGTTGCCCCTGTGGTGCAGGTTGCTGTTGGGGGTGTGGGTAACCCCTTTGAGCTTGTCCTGCGAAAGGACCTGCGAAAGGTGCTGGAACAGGTGTTGTGTACCTTCCATTTGCAGGCCAACCTTCCAACCCCCGGGTATAAATTCGAATAAGGGATTATTATACCCCCTAGTGCCACGTATGGCTTTGAACATGGGATTTGTAACCATTCTTACGCCAGTTTCTTGTACTTGACCAGATCTACCAACTTGTGTGGCTTTATTGTTAAGTACTGAGGCATTTTGGCCTGCTATAGGCCTCGAAATGGGTTCATACCAAGACTGAGGTAATGGTCTTTCATAGTTCTGGTTACTAGCTTGACCATTAGAATGCCCATTAACTTGCATAGGCTGTTTATCTCTAGCCAATCTTTGCTGAGGGACATTTAAAACTTATTCTGTGTGTCTTGCGTTTGTTGGTTGGTGGTTATTCATTCGATCCAAAAAGGATGTTGCCCACCTTTCCATTGTGTTCATTAGTTGTTGTCCCATAGCATCTACTAGGCCATCCCATGGATTTGTTGGCTGAGTAGATGGAACAGTGGATGGTCCAATTCCTTGGTTTCGTCCAATATTATGAACATATGGTTCTTGTCCCGAAGTATTGGTCTGTTCGACCATAGGTTCTGATAACATGGGAGTATCCACAGGATGTGTTACCACATTATCCTCTGGATTAGGTATTTCTACCTCTCTTTCTACGCCTTCTTCCAAGCGTTCATTTTCTCCTTGTCGTCTTCGTTTAGCCATTTTAACAAGTCCCACCGGGCGTGCCAAAAATATATGTTGGCTTTTTGGCTTTCGAAGGGTATTTTTGTAAATGCGAGCGTGCCAGCAAGGATCAATCAGTCCTTACAGAAATTATAATTGCCAATCAATTATCAGACGATTGTGTTTTAGTTCTCTCAGCCTCAATGAAGAGGACTTTTACTGGTGGCTTGACTTAGGAGAAATTAAGCAAAATAACAGTGAAATGACAAGTAACTGAAGTATTTCATTAAATTGAAAACTTACAATGGTCCAAACTCAGCCTCGTTGAGGTTTACAGTGACGATCTACTTGAAACTACTCCTATGAACGAAGTACAGTGCGAGAATTTAAAGTGCAGGAATGTAAAGAACGGGTATTTAAAGTGCAGGAAATGTAAAGACTGGAAAAGAAAATATGAAGTAAATGACTGGTTTGTTGGATCTGAGTCTGGGGGCTTTTTTCTGGGGGCTTCCCTGCTATTTATACTTGTCAAGGATGACCTTCGAACTGCACTTCAAACCGTCGAACTGCTCCTCTATGATCGCTGATCATGTTGCCTCATAAGTAGTTCCACTATGCCATCACTTGCAGTTGAGCTTCCCTCCTGTATTTGAATTTGAATATGAGTAACCGTTGAAGCCACGTCACCTTGTATCTCTTTACTGATCTAGTACTACTCAGATCTCGTGAGAACCAATATTAATTGCCACGTGTATGATTAGGATTGAAGACTTGAATAATCTCCCCACAATGCCCTTACTCTGCCACGTGTCGAATTGTAACTGGCTTTTACAAAATATGTAGCCAACATCACTATACCTGAATGTGATATAGTAATAGGGAAACAAAGATGGCTGAATTGAAAACTCAATATGCTATTAATCTATTTGTGTATATATTAAAGAGAGGGAGATAAGGGATAGAAGGTTTTTCTCCATCTTGTCCTATTCCTTTGAATCCCCAAAATTATAAGCCTAAGTTTCGTTGACATCCAACGCCGTTTAAGTATTTTAGTGTGTCAACTGGTTCGAAAAAAGTTTAGTTCATGTTTATCTATATACATATCAAGAGTTTAGTTCAAAAGATGGTAAAAACATGACAAGAAAGAACGATCAGTTAGTCACTAAACATTGCGGACAAGCCACATCTAGACTTGTTCAAAAGCATACCTTCCAACTTCAAAAGTCTCGACATAGTTAATTAATTTCATCTAATATAGCCAAGTCTGCACCTAGAACCTGCAATACATACTAGCAAAGTCAAATAAAGGGCAAGTTTTGAAATACGTGCATTTAGTGTCACATTTACTTAGCAATTTGAGTTCACAAACACCACAACGGCAGAGCGTATACAGTACCAATATATACCAAGAGAGAGAAACAAAAGAGCAAGGAAAAGAAACAAAAAGAAGAAACTTGAATTTAATTATGCAGTGGAAACATTAAGCTAGTGTACTTGACCCAGTTCTACTTAAATGGTGTTGAGTAAGAGAATAATGCTGTTGGAGTGAAATAAATTGTTTAGGAAAACAAAAAAAAAAGAGCATGTGTTTTACCATATAGACCCTTACAAAATAATACAAAGAAAGGCTATCTTGAAATTCCATTTCTTCAATCTGAATTCAGAAACTACAGCTTCAATGTATCAATTAGACACTAGATAGTGCCTAATCCTAACTAGCTTATAGTTGTTCAAGTAAAGCAAGAATTCTGAAAAACCATTTAAAAAAGCAAGTCAGCCACTTACTCTTCTTTTGTGAAGTCTACGGGCTTTCTCCCTAGCCTAAACACATTATGTGGGTTGGTATCATTAACTGGTGGGGGCAGCTGTAAAAACAAATGTTGTTGAGGCAATTATTAGCTCATCATTTGCAGTGGAAGCCAAAATTCATGCAAAATAACCATGCACACCACAAACATGTACATGTTAATAAAGGTGAAAGATTTGAATATGCAAAGAAAGAATATTAAAATAAAATAATAAAAAAAATCAGCAGGACTAACATTGAAGCATGTGTACATTAAATTGTCTTAAGTCCATGCACAATCTCTCTCCTGCGCCACACACTTATTACTCACCTTCTCAAAATAAGTTCTTTCACTTATCACGCACCTTCTCAAAATGAGCTCTTCCGAAAAAACACAAACTCTGCAAGTGATTTATAGCATTCACTGTCTAGGCATTTAGCAGCACTCTTTTCTATACATGTTTTTTGTACAAAAATTGCGCCCTTTTTCGGTGTTTTTTAATACGATTTATTTTACTTATCAAAGAAAATGTGTCTTAGACAATAATCATAGATTACTGAAATCTATTTGTTCAACTAGCAACAGTTGATTTTGCCACGTACATCCTTTGAATAGTTTCTATTAAAGTCTTTTTTTTTTTATCAGCAAAGAAAAATTTCATTTAACAGCATGAAATTAAGAGTACAGGAAGATGACATGCATCAAGAGAGATTCGGAAGTATAAAAATACTCCTACTACTGTTACTCGCAACCATACAACCAACCCCAAAGCTTCTCGATTTTTTTTTTTAAAACAAAAAGTTAAGAAGAACTTAACTGAAAAATTAAAATACAAGAGTCCCCACATAATCAACCCAACCAAAACACCTAAAGCAAACTAAAAGAACTACACCAACCCCCAAAAAGAACTACATAAATAAAACTAAACCAACTCAAACAAAACAACACCCCCACGCCTCTGCCAAATCACCCACACCTCTGCAGCTACACCACCTGCACCAACAGCCCACGCCTCTGAAGCTTCAACCACCCACCCCTAAGCAGCCTACAGCAACCCTATGCTGCTGCCCTCACCACCCTATGCTGCTGCTAATCCGGCCCACACCACCGGAAAACACCCACTGCACAGCCTCCATCGGAACACACCCATTGCACAGCCACCACCGGAACACACCCACTGCAGGTCATCACCTCCACAGCCACCACCGGAAAAACCCACTACAGATCATCGACCACGGTCCAGCTGCTGCTGCAACTCTCGAAACCCACTGCCACTGCAGATCATCACCTCCACCGCCACCACAGGGACACCACCCACTGCAGATCCAAACACCAACCAGCAGACCTACTCCCAGCTCCAGTATAACTTCTATCACCCCTCAAACTCTCGCACGAAGAGAAGCGCTCGAGTGAACCACCAGATAGATCTGAATCAACTCCGACACCCAGATTTCCGCCCACACCAAGCATCGAAACTTCACCAAAAATCTGATCCAAAGAACACCCCTCAAACTCGTACTCATAGAAGAGCGCTCGAATGAAGAATCAGCGACCACGGCCCGGAATCACCAACAAAAAACACACACACCGCAGCACACCAAACACTCCTTGGTGGGTAAAATAATGGGGGACTCAAGTTTATTAACGGAAATACAACGAACTAACACGGGAGAAGCTAGCCCAGCCGACTGCCATAGCCAAAGGCGGCGGCCGGCCAGCCCAAGAGAGAGGCTCGGGGAGGAGGTTTTTTAGAAAGAGAAAGAGGAGGTTTTTTTTACATGACATTTCTAACAACAGTTTCCTTTGATGAAGGAAATGTGGAGAAGAACTGTTTTTTTTTTTGTGAAAGGTGAGATGAGAGTGAGATTCTATTAAAGTCTTTAGTTCATTAAAGTGCTTGGAAGAATAGAAAAAAGGTGAGAACTTTAGGGATCAAAATCAAACTCAATTCTCAGAATAAATTTAGATGAGTGAATAATTACACAGAAATAAAATCATGCGATTACATAACACTTGAACCCTTGTTTCAATGATTTGATAAATACATGTCCAAACACAAATCATGTAAAGAAATTTCCATCAAGTGATAAAGCTAACCTACAAATGCCGTAAGTTCCCAAAATATAAATATATTATAGCCTTTAAAATTAAAAGTTCCCAAAACATTTTTTTTAGGAAAACATATCCTAGTGGGAAGTGTTTAATTTATGAGTCCCACAACTTTCTAACTAAATGAACATGGAAAAAAGATATGGGAAAGTTGATTTTTCTTGTACTTTGCTTTCTTTTCCTAACAACTGAATGGAGCCTTTATGATTAGACGATTCATCAAAAAGCATTCCATGGTTAGTGCATCACTTGAGATTGAATTCAGTAGTGCTATACGTACTAAAAGAATCAAAAGGCACTTTTGCAATAAATAAAAAAAACAATTCTTAATACTTCCAAAACTTCCATTTCAAGTTGTTCACAAAATTTATTTGCAAAATCTGTCAGTTAGAACAGCAATTCTCCTATAAGATTGTATAATTGTATCATTGCCCTATTTATTTGTTGTTTCCTAAAACAATAACATTCATCTGGGTGGAAGTGTGGTTTCAGCATGAGAAATGACACTCTATCGCCAATGGTGATGGACAAATAGCATCATGGATCAAGCACACCTTAAGGGTACAGGACCAATAATGGGTTTGTGCCGCAGGTGTTGAATGATCTACTTTACACAGTTGACCATTGAAGCAGTAGCATGCAGATTACCATTGAACCATTGAAGTAGCAGCAGCAGCTGCAACCATTGAAGCCACATCAGCAGCCACTAGATTCAGTCTGTTAGTTTAGATTCAGTTAGGAGTTTGTTATCTCAGTTAGAGTTTGTTGTAACAAACTCCTAACCAACACTAACCAACTCTCCTGTATTAACTATAAAGAGGTGTCTGCCTAAATGTATATGGTGGTGAATGAAATATAATTTCTCTCAATATTCTCATTTCTTGTTATGGTATCAGAGCCAAATAGCTCTCACGAGCAAGGTTCATTCATGGCGGTTTCTTCTTCATCTTCTCTACCACCAAATCTTAGTCTCCTACTTTCAAACTTTCAGTCTCTAGTAACAGTGAAACTTGATTCTTCCAATTTTCTTGTTTGGAAACATCAACTGCAGAATGTGCTTAGAGCCACCGATTTGTTTGATTTTGTAACTGGAGTGATTTCTTGTCCAGATCCACAGATTCTTGATGCCTCTGGAAAAGTAATTGACAATCCAGAGTTTGCCAAATGGAAGATCATTGATGCACACCTATTGAGTTGCATTACTGCAACTCTCTCCCCTCATCTGTGTTCACCACAGTTCTTCATTATCAACACAGTGCTCAAGTCTGGAGTGCTCTTGAGAAAGAGATTTACCTCACTCTCTCGATCTCACATACATCAATTGAAGAATAAACTTCAATCAGTCTCCAAGAAAGGTCTCTCAATGGAGGAATATTTGACTCAGATTCGCACTATTGCAGATCAACTCAGTCTTGTATCAGCTACAGTTGAAGATGAAGATTTGGTTGTTAACTCTCAACTCTCAACGGATTGCCAGCTGAATATGAGGCTTTGAAAACTACTATTCGAGCCAGAGCAGAGGCTATTACTATGGAAGATTTGAGTTCACTGCTGCTTTGTTCTGAAGCAATACATGTAGAAAATAAAACTAAACATGCTCTTATTAGTGATTTACCAATGGCATGTGCTGTCACTACTGGCTCTGCATCTGGATCTGTTGCATATCCTCCGTCTAATAGAGGATATTCATCTGGAAATCGAGGTAGATATCCATTTCGTGGACATAGAGGAGGAAGATACCGAGGAACTGGAAGATATCGCCGAGGTAGATATGGAGGACAGTCAGGGAGATATGATAACAGACATGATAGTAGTTCAAGCAGTTCTTCTTATTCTGGCTGTCAAATCTGTGGAGGTCATACTCATAGTGCTTTTGATTGTTGGTTTCGTATGGATTCCAACTATCAACCTGTTCAGGCTTCTTTTCCATCTAATTCTCAGTCTTTTCCATCTCATGCTTACTCTGTCACTGCAAATCCATCTTCTTCTAATCAGTTTTTGCTTCATCTGATTCATCCACACCATGGTACATAGACTCTGCTGCCACCAATCATATCACAAATGATTTGGCTAATCTCCAACTCTATCAACCTTACCAAGGCTCAGACCAAGTCACTGTTGGTAATGGTCAGGCTGTTCCCATTCAACACATTGGTAAGGGATTACTCCCTACTCCTCAATATTCCTTTTCTCTCAATAACCTTCTTCATGTGCTAACATTTCCTCTAACCTCTTATCTGTTCATCAACTTACTAAGGATAATAACTGTTCTGTAACTTTTGATTCTAACTCCTTTGTGGTTCAGGACAAGCATACAAACAAGATTCTACATAAAGGACCTAATATTCATGGACTTTACCATTTTGCTGATTCATCCTCTTCCATGATTCCTCAAGCTCATGTTGCTAAGGCAAACTCACAAGTCTCTGTGTCTACCTGGCATCAAAGACTTGGTCATCCTTCTGCACTAAAATTTCATCATCTTCTTCAACATTTACCTGCCCCTTTATCAAATAAAGATTGTAATTCATTAGTTTGCACTTCTTGTAGTGTTGCTAAGATACATAGGTTGCCTTTCAAACTGTCTACTTCCACAGTTAATAAGCCATTTTCTCTTGTGCATAGTGATGTTTGGGGCCCATTTCATGCTTCTCTCACTGGTTATAAATACTATCTTTTGTTTGTTGATGATTTCACAAGATTTACTTGGATCTATCCTCTTTATGTTAAGAGTGAAGTCTTTTCTACATTTCTTTTGTTTAAAGCTTATGTGGAAAAACAATTTGATACTTTCTTGAAAATTCTCCGAACTGATAATGGAACTGAATTTGTCAATCATAAAATGGATAGTTATCTTGCTGAAAATGGTATTCTACATCATCTCACTTGTCCTTACACTCCCGAACAAAATGGTATTGCTGAGAGAAAACATCAACATATTGTTGAAACAGCTATTGCATTAATGTATCAATCTAGCATGCCTCTCACCTACTGGTTTGAAGCTCTAGCTACAGCTGTGTTTTCTTATCAATAGGATGCCTAGTTTGTCTCTTCCATCATAAATCACCTTTTCAGTTACTCTTTCATGCTCTTCCAGATTATGAATTTTTCAAAGTATTTGGTTGCCAATGTTTTCCATGGCTTCGACCTTATATTGATCATAAGCTTCAACCAAGATCTTCACCTTGTGTCTTCTTAGGTTACCATCCATCCATTAAAGGCTACAGGTGTTTGGATCCCTCTACTGGAAAAATTGTGTTGTCTAGACATGTCTTGTTCAATGAGTCTTGCTTCCCATTTGCTATTCAAACACCTTCTCCTCCTACTCTACCTAATCTCACATCCTTTTTCTGGTCTTCTTCTCCCTCTACCACATCTCCTCATCTCTTTCTCTCCTGTTCCTTCCTCATCATTTTCTACTCCATCTACCAGTTCTGTCCCTACAAATGTTTCACCTACTGTTTCTGTTTTTCCTGATGCACCTGCTGTTCTTCCTACAGCACCTGCTCCTATATTTCCTGCAGCTTCTACTACTATTTTCCTGCAGTCTCTACTGATGTTCCTGTTTCTTCTTCTCTTCCTACTGCAGCACCTGATCCTCTTATTACTAAGGCATCTGCTACTGGTTTTCCTGCAGTCTCTACTAGCTGTTCCTATTTCTTCTTCTGTTCCTATTGACTCTATTTCTATTCACCTTCCACCTCTCCCTTCTCACTCTACTTCTTGTAGTACTCATCCTATGACTACTAGATCTAAAGGTTCCCTTTCTCAGCATAATGCAGCTTCTTCTCTTTCCCAGAATACTGTACCTCCTTCTTGTCTTCTTCTTACTCACACTCCTCCAGTGGATCTTACTAGCACTGAGCCTCAAAATGCTGCTCAAGCTTTAACTTCTCCTCTCTGGCTTAATGCTATGAATGAGGAGTTTCAAGCTCTCCATAAACAAGGTACTTGGACCCTTGTTCCTCCTTCTTCTACCAAATCTGCTATAGGCTGTAAGTGGGTTTTTCGTATTAAAAAAAATTCAGATGGTACCATTGCTCGTTACAAGGCTCGCTTAGTTGCTAAGGGATACTTGCAACAAGAGGGCATTGATTATGATGAAACTTTCAGTCCCGTTGCTAAGCAACCTACTATTCGGATTCTCTTGTGTCTTGCCCTTCAAAATCAGTGGTCTCTCAAGCAGTTGGACATCTCCAATGCTTTCCTACATGGTAAGTTAGATGAAGAGGTATATATGTTGCAACCTCAGGGTTTTGTTGATTCCACCTTTCCTCATCATGTGTGCAAATTACACAAAGCTTTGTATGGCCTCAAGCAAGCTCCTCGAGCTTGGTACTCCACCTTCTCATCTTTCTTACTTACTCAAGGCTTCTGTCATAGTTATGCTGATCCTTCTCTCTTTGTCAGAAAGACCTCTACTAGTATCACTATTTTGCTCATCTATGTAGATGACATTCTGCTAACTGGAAGTGATCCAAATTTGATCCAAGCCTTACTTGCTCAAATGCATGTAGCCTTTTCCATGAAGGAACTAGGAGATGTCTCCTATTTTTTAGGCATTTCTGTTCAAGCTCTTTCCACTGGTTACTTCTTGTCTCATCACAAATATGCTCAAGAGCTGCTCCATAAAGCTGGTATGGCTCATTGTAAGCCCTGCTCCACTCCTATTGCTCCGAAATCTTTTGCTGTTCCTTCTCTCCACTCTGCTTTCTTCTTTCAGCCTTCCTTTTATCGAAGCAAGCTATGTGTTGGTGGTTTACAATACTTAACCATTACTCGACCTGACATTGCCTTGCTGTCAATCAAGCTTGTCAGCATATGCAAGCTCCCACTAATGCTCACTTTGCTCTAGTTAAAAGACTGCTCAGATATATTCAAGGCACTGTTTCATCATTCTTACTTTCAGCAAAGGATCTTATGATCTTCATGCCTTTACGGATTCAAATTGGGCAGGAGATTGCACTGACAGAAGATCTACTTCTTCCGCTTTTGTATATATCTTGGTTCCAATCTTATATCTTGGTCTTCTAAAAAGCAACCCACCGTCTCTAGGTCCTCTACAGAGGCTGAATATCGGTCAATGGCTCACACTACAAGCAAAAATTTGTTGGCTTCAACAATTGCTCACAGAATTATATGTTCCTTCTTCTGCTGTCCCTGTGTTATGGTGTGACAATGTTTGCTATGGCCTTAGCCTCCAATCCAGTGTTTCATTCTAAATCTAAACACATCGAGGTGGACTGTCATTTCATTCGGGAAAGAGTCGTCTCTAAACAAATCTCTTTGGCTTATATTGCTACTGATGATCAGATTGCTGATATCTTTACTAAGCCCCTTTCTTCTTCCCGGTTTCTTTACCTTAAGTCCAAGCTTCTGGTGCTTCCTAGCCCCATCATCTTGCGGGGGACTGATAAGAAACAGAGTACCATTGAAGCAGTAGCATGCAGATTACCATTGAACCATTGAAGTAGCAGCAGCAGCTGCAACCATTGAAGCCACATCAGCAGCCACTAGATTCAGTCTGTTAGTTTAGATTCAGTTAGGAGTTTGTTATCTCAGTTAGAGTTTGTTGTAACAAACTCCTAACCAACACTAACCAACTCTCCTGTATTAACTATAAAGAGGTGTCTGCCTAAATGTAATATTGTGGTGAATGAATATAATTTCTCTCAATATTCTCATTTCTTGTTGAGCTTACAGGGCTAGAGAAATTTTTTTTCCATACAATGAAGGTCAGAACCATATTAAAAAAAAAAAAAAAATACTTTCTATTCAATAAAAAACTCAAGGTGCAATAGTAAATAAATACTCACTTGTCCTTGTACAAACTGAAAACTCCATTGCATGAATTAAGTCATAAGACCTTGGATATGTGGAGAAAGCTTCACACTTGAACCCAAAAGATTATAATACGTGAATACGTAATTTTTATCTTTGTGTTGAATACAAAGAAAGGAAATGAATGGAGTAATAAAAGTTGGACTTAGGCCAAACAAATAAATTGTCCAACTAACAGTAAGCATCTTACGTCAACAAAAATAAACAAATCAAAAACCTTGCCAACCCAAGTCATTAATATATAGTTTGTTATCCCCATAACAGATCTTCCAGAAGACTGCAAAGGTCAAAACTGAAGTATGACTAAGGAACCTCACTTCTTGCATAGATACAATGGTTGCCATACACTACTAGGTAATTAACACATCATATAAAATCTCTTTTTTGGGTTGGGTTGGTTTAAAAAACATGTAAAATAGTCCTATCAGTTAGCTGGGCAAGATAGATATTGATCAATTAGGAGAAGTGGTGATATGGGTTTATACCATTTCTTATCTTTCTTTTAAGTGAAACAAAATTGAAACTATTATCAATATTATATGAGCAACACAAATGGACCATAAGATAAGAAGCCGTGTTATAGCATAGCCAATTAGATTCAACTAAAGGACTCTCGAAATTGTGTAATAAGAAGATCGTTAATTTTCTCCATTTTTCACATTCCTTGGGTTTAGCCAACCTTTGACATTATTAAGCAAATGGGTATCATTCAATGAGGGTGCAAAAGACTTGGTTGGTGGCACCTATTTGCTTGATGTGGAGTTTATGGAGAAGCGGAATCAGCATACTTTAGAGTATATATGACAATACATAGATTGAAGAGATTCAAGATATCTCTACTTCATAACTTTTATTTTTGAAATAAAATAAATTTTTGTGAATCTTCTTTTTCTAACCACAAGTCAAAAACCATTTCTTCTTTTAACATTTCTCAAATTTGAAATATATTCCACTATTCTAAAAGTAATGCTAAATTGCCAACCACATGAAAAGAATACATGTCACCTCAAAGAGAATTAAGAGAGAGAAAGAGAGTTTATAACAAAAATTCTTGTGCGTACCGGATTCCGCACTAGATGAAAGTGGATCGGGGGCTCCGCACTCAGTTGGACTATCCAAGGACCGGGACTCCTGCCACAAGAAGCACCGTTAGAGCTGCCCGGCCGGGGTTGGCCGGATAACCCCTCCGGTGTGGGAATTAGCGATCGGAGAAGGAGTGTAAATAGGGTTGAATTTGTATGTAAGTGTGGTTTAGCTTGGAATAGTTCAGTTACCTTCAATGTGAAGTTCATGTTGTATATATAGTGTTCCTTACTTGCTTCTCAAGGTGGTTTCATGGAGTGTAGATGCTGCCAGGTGTCCTTTCAGCATTGCTCCAGGTGGGGGACCACTTGGTAGTTGTCATTGATTGCATATTCTCATTGTAGGCATGCTGATAACAAACCACATTCCTTTGGTTCAACAACTTCCGTGATTCTAGGTGTGGGGGACCAGCTGAGGTGGCAACCTGCACATGCTTGCACTCACAGCTCCCACGTTTCCTTGTGAGGTTTCTCAGCTCGGTACTCATGTACTTCAGTTCGGTACTGATGCCTCGTCTCGGCCTTTTTCAGGATCATTCATGGAGATAGGCTGGACCATTATCTGCTCGGCCCAGACCAGCATTACGGCTGGGCTAGCCTTTCCGCTGTGGGTTGGGCCCAAGTGCTTAAGGACTTGGGTGGACTGTTGATCATGAAGTTGGGCTCAACTGGTTTGTCCATATACTCATCTGACCCACTTGGATTTGGACTTTGTCGGATTGGGCCGGCCCAAGGCTTGGACCTGACCCATTTCACATTTAGCCCCTTCATTTGCCCCCTAGCTCGCGCTAAGGTTCCCCTTGGGGGGAGCTATTGTTCTGCTTTCCAAGCGTCGCGTCGTTTTGGTTCTCCCCCAGTTCGGCCTTGGTGACGGTTCAATCCTGACACACAATTCCTGCATGCGTCCTTTCATGTGACACGTGGCGACGTGTGATAGGTGTGCAGAGATAATGCGTCGACTCCATACCGAAGGTCGTGATTCGTGTGCCTGCGCGCCGACTGGTGTAATAAATGCTCAGGCTATCAATTCAAATCCCTTGATTTACTTTTCTCATTCCTCTAGTGAGTTCCAAAGAGAGAGAAAGAGCTTCTTTCCATTCCTCTGGACCGATCTCGCTGGTGCTCTGCTTGGGCTTCTTCGCCGTTGATCCTGCTTCGCTATCGCCGTTGTGATCTCTGTAAGTCCTCTCATGACTCTTCTTCTCTTTCCCCTTTCTGTTTTAATCGTCTTGTTTGGCCCACTTAGTATCCATGTCCCATACTCTGTTATCTGAATCCTACTTCTGTCTCATTAGGTCGGTCGAATGGGGAAGTTTCGTTCCTTGGTTGATACCCCCGAGGCCATGGCTATGTTCTGTCTGGATTACAATATTCCTCATGACGTTACCCTTTCACTAGCGAAAGTAGACGCCAAACGTATGGGTACGAGGAACACCGTTGCCTTTCCCATTGCGGCAATAGTCGAGGGAGGGGTTCGGTTTCCTCTTGACTCGTTAGTGCGCCGTTTTCTGCATCAAGTTCAGTTAACCCCAATGCAAATATCTGTGAACCTTTTCCGTGTTGTTTGCGGCGTATCTACCCTCAATAGACGACTGGGCCTGAACCTTGACATATGGGATATCTTGGGATGTTACACCCTTTCTCATAACAAAGACCATAGTACATACTACCTGCGTGTTCGCTCGGCTGATTGTCACTTAGTTACTGGATTACCTGATTCGGATAAACACAATGACGATTTCCTACAAGTTGGTGGAAATTGGGAGTTCCCGCCGGAACCGAGTTTCAGTCTGAACGGATGCCACAGAAAGACGGCTACCCAGGTCCGGGCCTCTCCTTTTAATGCCTTTGGTGTTTCTTACTCTATTTTGAATATTGCTCTGATGGGTTGCTTTCTTTTTGCAGAGTCCTCCCGTTTCCAACGAGGCCGAATCGAGAGAATGCTGAAGCCATCAAAGCTGCCTTGAGGTATAAAAAGAGATCTGCACCTGAGTTATTGGACTACCAGTCAACTTACCGTTCTGTTATTCCAAAGAAGGCAAGGCTCGCTGCTGCCCTTCTGGACTCTGATACCGAGACTGACACGTCTCTCACCCCTCTGGTCTCGAGACGTCGCAGGAGTCAAGATGCATTTTCTGAGAGAGCGCCCTCCCCTGCCCCCAGTTTCGCAGGGAGCGGGTCTGTGGCGAAGAGAAGGGTGTTGGTGGATTTGGAGGCCGAGGCCTTCGGAGCCTCCGGCGCTTTGCAAACCCCTCTGGAGAAGACCGAGGTGAAGAGCCTCATGGAGGTAAAGATGGAAGTTGGAGCTTCTGGGACCCCTGTGACTGCTGCCGAGCCCTCAGCTTCAGTCGCTGCACGAGCAAAAAAGAGGAGAAGGGAAACCGGCAAAGCAGTGGTGGGGGAAGCTTCTCAGGATCCTGCTGAGGATGATGCTTTTGAGAAATGGGAGCCGCCAATATCGTATGAGGGCAGGCCCATTTCCACCTCTGATTCAGTTGTCGCTTCACAAGATTTTGCCTTTAATTTGACCAAGTTTTTGTTGATGCCGGTTGATATGGCCGACCATAATGGGCCTCGTGACATTTCTATCTTGAAGGGGACCCTTCAAATGATGACTGCTGTAAGTGTTTTCTTCGCTTTACTTAACTTCACTGTTGCGTTGCTGTCTTCCTTTTTTTTTCTAAGTTCCTTGTCGTCTTTTGCAGTGTATCCAGAGAATGCACCTGTCCATTACCCATGCTGAAGAGCTGGAAAGGGCCATGCTGGAGGCTGCAATGGATGTAGAGAGACTGACGGTGAACTTGGAGTCAGAGAAGGAAGGACGCCGAACCGCTGAGAGGGAAGCCTTTCGTTTGAACAAGATTGTCGCTTCTGCTGAACAATCGAAGGAGGCTGCCATTGGGACACAGGCTCAACTCGAGGGGAAGGTGGCCGAACTGGAGGCCGTTATTGCTGTGATGGCTGCCGAGCGTACTGCGCTGGAGGCCAAGCACTGGCAACAAGGCTGGGATGAAGCTGGGGCGGCGTACAAGGAGGAGGTTCTAGTGCTGCGAGACAAGCTCTTTGTGAAGGGTTGGACGAGTGCCTTAGCCGCTGCGATGGTTCCTGAAGGCTCTTCCCTGTATCATGATGTCCCTGTTCCTTCGAAATCCTTGGGTTTGAAGACTATTCCTACCCCTGCTGTTCTGCCAGACGATGTTTCCCCAGAAGATGATTCTGTAAGCAAGACTCAGAGCATGAATGTTGCCGCTGAAACGGTGGACGTTGAAGGGGTTGAAACCCTAGAGACTGAAGCCACGAGAGATGTGGTTAAGGTGGCCCCTACTTCTCAGGAAGTTGGAGCTTCCTCTACTTTTCCTCCTGCAGATGGCCTGGACAAAATTACTGATGCTGCTCCTGAGTTGCCCACTGTTGATGAAAATTGACGTTAAAAGGATTTGAACTTTTTGCTTTCCTGTTTTGGTGAAGACAATTTTTCCTTTTTTCTTTTTTTTTTTTTTTGCTGCTGGTTGTGAGGCCTTCTGTGCCTTTTGCTGGATGATATAGATTTCTCTTTGAACTTGCAATTTGATGCTGCTTGGCTTTTATGTCTGAATATATTCTATAATGCTTGCCCCCGGCCGAGCTCTGTTGGGACCTTCGGGCCGAATAGGTGCTCGGTCTGACTCTATACAATCCTTAAATAGATGCTCTGTTTGATTTCTGTACTGCTTGCCCCCGGCCGAGCGCTGTTGGGGCCTTGGGGCCGGACTGATGCTCGGTGTGGCACTGAACTATTTGCCCCCGGCCGAGCACTGTTGGGACCTCGGGGCCGAACTAGTGATCGGCGTGGCTAACGGATATGTGGTATGGCTGTGCTTTGAGTTCGTAAGTGGGTCTTACTTAGGTCCAGGTTGGTTTCGAAAGAAAACAATTGTTTGCCCCCACCTGGAGCTAAGTAAGATCGGTACTGAAGAGTTGTCCCTTGTATAGAACTGCTTGAGTCTATTTCAACTTTGATAGTACAAGTGCATTTGAATGATAAAATGTAAAGAGAGATATCTTACTCAGGTCCAGGTAGGTTTTTTTTAAAAAAAACAATTGTTTGCCCCCAGCTGGAGCTGAGTAAGGCTGATACTAGAAGTTTGCTCTTGACGTAGCTCAGTTGAGTTTGTTCCAACTCTGCTTGTTTGAATCAATACTAAAGTGTTGATGTGCTGATACTTAAGAAGTTCTGTAGGTGCAAAGATGTGTGCTTAAGATATGTCAGTGTAGTTTCCACCAAGCAATTCCACTTGGCTAAATAGAGATATTTTACTTAAGATACATTAGTGCGGTTTCCACCAAGCAATTCCACTTGGCTAAATTCCAATTTAGTTGCCAAACATTTTCCACCAAGCTATACCACTTAGCATGTTTGAGTGCTAACCAAATTTAAATTCCGTTCAGTCGTTTTGAAACTGAGCCATTTGGGTTAAAACCAAAGTTAATTCCGTTTGACAAACATCAAAGCTAATTCCGTTTGGTAAAGACCAAAGCTAATTCTGTTTGATACATATCAAAGCTGATTCCGTTTGGTAGAGACCAAAGCTAATTCCGTTTGGTAAGAACCAAAGCTAATTCCGTTTGGTGGGAGCCAAAGCTTATTCCATTTGATAAACATCAAAGCTAATTACAAAAATTGGATAAATCTGAGAGAAGTGGGAAAACATTTGCATTGGTCAACAAATAAGTGCCTTTACATCCTAATAGAGAAGTTAGGGAATGATTCTATTGGTAGTATTTCTTGAGGTTTGCTACGTTCCAGGGCCAAGGTATTGCTTTGCCATTCAGATCCTCTAGGTAGTAAGCTCCATTTCCAACAACGGCTGTGATTTTATAGGGACCTTCCCAGTTCGGCCCAAGTTTGCCCTCACCAGGCACCCGTTTGTGATCCATGACTTTCCTCAAAACCAATTCTCCTGGTATAAATTGCCTTGGGAAAACTTTTTGGTTGAAACTTCTGATGAGCTGCTGCTGATATGCTTCAAGTCTGATTAGCGCTGCCTCTCTTCGGCCCTCTGCTATATCTAGTGCTTGCGCGATAGCTTCCTCATTACTGGAGCTTTCAAATAATTCGGACCGAAGGGTTGGGAGACCTACTTCGAGTGGGATGATGGCCTCCATTCCATAGGTTAAAGAGTAAGGTGTTTCTCCTGTGGGGCGTCGTGCTGTAGTTCGGTAGGCCCATAATACGTGAGGTAACTCTTCAACCCATTTGCCTTTAGCATGTTCAAGCCGCTTTTTCACTCCGTTGATGATGGTTTTGTTCGACGCTTCTGCCTGACCATTGCTCTGCGGGTACCCTGGAGAAGAGTTCCTATACTCAATTCTGAGGTCGGCACAAAATTTTCTGAAGATCTTACCATCGAACTGTGTTCCGTTGTCCGCAATCAGTACCCGCGGAATGCCGAAACGCACTACCACATTTCTCAAAACAAACCGCTTTGTGTCTGCCTCTTTGATGTTTGCCAGTGCCTCAACTTCAACCCACTTGGTGAAATAGTCGGTTGCAGCAATGAAGAATCGCCTGTTCCCAGTGCCTCGCGCCAATGGTCCAACAATATCCAGGCCCCATTGCGCAAAGGGCCATGGGCTGGTGAGTGGAGTGAGAGTTTTGGCTGGCTGATGAATGAGTGGAGCAAACCTCTGACATTTGTCGCACCTTTGTACGTACTGCTGTGCATCTTGTTGCATTCGTGGCCACCAGTACCCGTGAGTTAGGGCTCGGTGCGCCAGTGACCTTCCGCCAACGTGGCATCCACAAATCCCATCGTGAATTTCGTAGAGAACATTCTCGACGAGATTTGGATGCACACACAGGAGGTAGGGGCCAAGGTAGGAACGTCTGTACAGCTTCCCAGACGGTGAGATCCAGAATCGAGCTGATTTATGCCTGATCTTGTTGGCTTCCCTTCTGTCTTCGGGGAGTTTACCAGATTTCAGAAAGACCAATATTGGATCCATCCAGCTCGGCTCTAAGTTGTTGCAGAGGACTGGAGATGCAATACTTGGTTCTGGTACGAACTCAACCCAAACTCTTCTGGCATCCTTTGTGTCCACTGATGAGCCTAGGCATGCCAGAGCATCTGCGTGGCTATTTTTGTCCCGACTGATTCGTTCCACTCGTATGGATTGAAATTTTCTGAGTAGGTCTCTGGCCTTGCCTGCGTACATAGCCATTCTTTCATCTCGAGTTTCATAGACCCCAGAAAGCTGGTTTACCACTAGTTGTGAGTCGCTGAAAACAAGAAGCTGTTCTGCACTGAAGTGTTCGGCGCTACGCAAGCCAGCCAATAACGCTTCGTACTCGGCCTCGTTGTTTGAAGCCTTCCAGCCTAGCCTGAGAGCCTGTTCCCAGATAAATCCTTCTGGAGAAATAAGAACTACTCCTGCCCCCGAGCCTCGGTTATTGGACGAACCATCGACGTAGAGTTGCCAGATGTTTCCAATAAAGAGTTTCCATGCTTCCGAAGCGCTGGGTTTTCCTTGTTCGGTGGCGCATGGCACCTGTGCCGAACTCAGATTCCCCGGTTCGGTACTCTGGGTGGGAGTAAATTCTGCGACAAAATCCGCCAAGACCTGAGCCTTGATTGCTGTCCTGGGTTGATACCGAATGTCAAACTCACCAAGTTCTACAGCCCACTTTGCTGTTCGGCCAGAGAAATCGGCTCGGCTGAATACAGATCTGAGGGGGAATTCAGTGAGGACATTAATGGTATGCCCCTGGAAGTAATGTTGCAACTTTCTTGAGGCGATAAGCAGCGCGTAAGCTAACTTTTCCAGTGGTAGATACCGTGTCTCGGCATCTAGTAAAGTCTTGCTAACATAATATACTGGTCTCTGTTCCTTGTCAACTTCTCGAATTAATACTGCGCTCACGGCGTGATCTGAGACTGCTAGATAGAGGTACAGCTCCTCTCCCGGTTCTGGAGTGGACAGTAGAGGGGGTGTACTGAGGTATCTTTTGAGACTCTGCAGTGCTTCGGTACATTCGCTACTCCATTCAAATGCTGCCTTTTTCCTCAAGAGCTGGAAGAAAGGCTTCATCCGATCTGAGGATTTGCTAATAAACCGATTCAGTGCGGCCGCCATTCCGGCTAGTTTCTGCAGTTCCTTAGACTTTGTTGGCACTTCGAGATCCTGTATTGCCCTGATTTGATCCGGATTCGCTTCAATTCCTCTGTGAGTGACCATGTATCCCAAGAACTTCCCTGTTCCTACCCCGAAGGCGCATTTCGAGGCATTGAGGCGAAGCTGGTGGTTTTTCAGGATGCTAAAAACTTCTCTCAAGTCTGTGAGGTGGTTTGTAGCGAACTTGCTTTTTACTACCATATCGTCTATATAGGCTTCCATGGTTTTCCCCAGTTGGTCTTTGAACATCCGAGTGATCATTCGCTGGTAGGTCGCCCCGGCGTTCTTGAGGCCGAACGGCATTACTCTGTAGCAGTAAGTCCCTCTCGGAGTGATAAACGCTGTCTTTTCTTGATCCGGACCGAACAGTGGTATTTGATGATAACCGCTATAAGCGTCCAGAAAGCTCATGCGCTCATGACCTGCTGTTGAGTCTACTAGTTGATCAATGCGAGGCAGCGGAAAACTATCTTTAGGGCAGGCTTTGTTCAAGCAAGTGAAATCGACACAAACTCTCCATTTTCCGTTCTTCTTCTTGACTACAACTATGTTAGACAGCCATTGCGGGTACTGAACTTCTCTGATTGCTCCCGAGGCCAGAGTTTTTCGACTTCGGCAATTACTGCTTCGGTGTGCTCAACTGAGGATCTCCGACTTTTCTGTACGATGGGCCGAGCTGAAGGATTGATGTTGAGCTTGTGGCAAGCAAATTCTGGGTCCAACCCTAGAGTATCATATGCTGACCACGCAAATACCTCCGTATTTTCCCTCAGCAGCTCCAGCAGCTGAAGTTTCTCATCAGCGCCTAGCGAGGTACCGATAAGGAAGTACTTTTCCGGGTCGTCTTCTCTTACCAAGACTTTCTCCAAATCCTCTACCATCTTTTCCTCTGGAGTTCCCCCACATCTTCCAAGACTGGCTGTCCGGCCACTTCTACCGTCTGTACCCGATTGCAGAGCTGCTTTGCCTTTAATGCTGCCATGAAGCAATGTTTGGACGCAACTTGATCCCCTGAGATCTGCTCTACTCCGTGTTCCGTTGGGAAACGGATGAGCTGGTGATAGGTTGAAGGGACTGCTTCCATTCGATGAATCCACGGGCGGCCAAGTATGGCGTTATAAGGGGATGGTGTATTAATAACCAAGAACTCTATCTGGAGGGTTTTTGTCCCCGCTACGACTGGCAATACTATTCTGCCGAGCGGCCATTCCGGCTGTGAATTGAAACCGACCAACGGGGCTGCCGCTGGGGTGAGATGCTGCTCGGAGAGGCCGAGCTTTCTGAACAAATCATAATACAGTATGTCTGCTGCACTGCCCTGATCTACTAGGACTCGTTTCACATCAAATCGTTTCCCAATCCCAACAGTTATAATCAATGCATCAGTATGTGGGTGCTGTATGCCTTCTAAATCTTTGCTAGTAAATGAAACAGTGCACAGGGGGGATTTAGGTACGGTACGCACCTTTTTCGATGCCGGCTCTACTGACATGATTCGCTGAATTTGCGCAGCCTTAGCGATCTCTTCCTTCAGTGCCTCCTCAGATTCCTGAGCCGCTGTCCCATGGATCACATTTATTATCAGCCGGGGTGGATGCTCAATATTTGCTTCTGGAGGTGGGTTCCCCAGCTCGGCCACTTCCTTACCCTGATCAATGTATTCCCTTAGGTGCCCAGCTGCCACCAGGTCTTCCAAGTGTTGCTTCAGTGCCCTGCAGTTCTGAGTCATGTGTCCCCTGTCTTGGTGGTAGGTGCATCTGAGCTTCTGATTGCGCCGAGCTGGATCTCCCAACATTTTCGGCGGCCAAACAAAGAAGGGTTCTCTCTTGATCTTCTCCAGGATTCGATAGATTGGCTCTTTGAACACAGTCACAACGGCTTCGTGGGATTTGGACTTATCCACCTCATTTACTGCAATCCCTCGGTGTTCTCCTCGATCCGTTTTCTTCTTCTGCCGGGCTGCTTGTTCTGCTGACACTACCTCAATGGGGATCTGATCGTCTTCGAGACGAGCATACTGCTCAATCCTGGCGCGCAAGTCTTTCAAAGCTGTGGCCGGGCGCTTGGTAAGTGATTGTCTCAACTTACTTTCCGGGCGCAGACCATGTTTGAAGGACATGACGGCCATCTGCTCGCTGCACACATTTTCTTCCAGATCGTTATACTCTTCCCAGTATCTCCTAGCGTAATTGCGCAGCGTTTCCTCTTGCTCCTTCCTGAGGCCGAACAGCGTATCCGGCTCTTTTGGGATCTTAGTATTGGAGACGAACCTGGCTAGGAACTCTTCGGAGAGCTGCTTCCAGCCATGAATTGATCCAGCGGGGAGTCGATCGAACCATCGGAGTCCGGTTTCTCCCAAGCTGGATGGGAAGACTTTGCACATCAGTGCCTCATCTCGGCTCCATAGGGACATCATCTGTCTAAAATGGCTGATATGTGTCAGAGGGTCCGATTTCCCATCGTAGGAAGTGAACTTCGGTGGAGTGAACTTCTTTGGAGGTCTCATGGTCTCAATCTCCGGAGAGAATGGCGAAGAGACGAGCCTGTCCAGTGCTCGATGTTCTCTCTGGTGAACAGTACGATCCAGATGATCTCGATGTTGCTCGTTCTGCCTATTGCCAATCAGCCAAGTGCGAAGGTCCTGAGGAGGGTATTCAGTTTGTTGACTATCCGTCTTCTGCCTCTTGGCCCTCCTCCGGCGTGACCCACGGGTGTGGCTACTCGCCGCTTCACTCTGTGCTGGGATAGGTTGGCTTCGTTGCCCGGAGTCATTCCTGGGGAATTTCTTCACTGGTAGTTCTCTAGACGAGCTCCTTCGTTGCAAACGAGAGGGCTCTGCTTCCGTCCTCTTTTCCGTCGGATCACCCAACACCTTCTTAAGTTGAGCTTTCAATTCCTGTATCTCCATTCCCATGGAATCTATAATTCGATCTCTGTAATCCTTTTCCAGAAGGAAATGATGAGAAGAACCTCCGGCGAAGGGCAGTCGATGCTCGACGGATTCGGGGGTTCGATTATTGTTTCCAATTTGCTCCTCCAGAACTGTCGGGAGTGCCAAACCTTTGTCCTTCGTCTTCTCCGTCTGTGGAGTATGTGCTGAAGGCGGAACGTCCTCAATCCCCATTGCCGGAACTGAATGCAGAGCTCAGAGATAAAAGTGATCCACGCTCACCGCACCAATTGTGCGTACCGGATTCCGCACTAGATGAAAGTGGATCGGGGGCTCCGCACTCAGTTGGACTATCCAAGGACCGGGACTCCTGCCACAAGAAGCACCGTTAGAGCTGCCCGGCCGGGGTTGGCCGGATAACCCCTCCGGTGTGGGAATTAGCGATCGGAGAAGGAGTGTAAATAGGGTTGAATTTGTATGTAAGTGTGGTTTAGCTTGGAATAGTTCAGTTACCTTCAATGTGAAGTTCATGTTGTATATATAGTGTTCCTTACTTGCTTCTCAAGGTGGTTTCATGGAGTGTAGATGCTGCCAGGTGTCCTTTCAGCATTGCTCCAGGTGGGGGACCACTTGGTAGTTGTCATTGATTGCATATTCTCATTGTAGGCATGCTGATAACAAACCACATTCCTTTGGTTTAACAACTTCCGTGATTCTAGGTGTGGGGGACCAGCTGAGGTGGCAACCTACACATGCTTGCACTCACAGCTCCCACGTTTCCTTGTGAGGTTTCTTCAGCTCGGTACTCATGTACTTCAGTTCGGTACTGATATGCCTTGTCTCGGCCTTTTTCAGGATCATTCATGGAGATGGGCTGGACCATTATCTGTTCGGCCCACAGATTCCGTTTCGCAGCTCGGCCCAGACTAGCACTATGGCTGGGCTAGCCTTTCCGCTGCGGGTTGGGCCCAAGTGCTTGAGGACTTGGGTGGATTGTTGATCATGAAGTTGGGCTCAACTGGTCTGTCCATATACTCATCTGACCCACTTGGATTTGGACTTTGTCAGATTGGGCCGGCCCAAGGCTTGGACCTGACCCATTTCACATTTAGCCCCTTCAATTCTCTACCATGAATGCAATAGCTTCCTTAAAATAATACTCCGAAGAAATCCGCTACTTTGTGACATCATAATTCAAAAAATAGATTCTTAAAATGAAACCAAATTTGAAGTGTTTTTGTTTATTAATGTTGAAGAGAATCTCATAAATTTTTAATGAAAAATACTAACCACAGTCCAATGTTGATACATGTATAAAAAATATTAAAATATATAAAAACCAACCAACAAGAACCCAAAAAAAAAAAAAAAAACCAAGCACAAGCCCAAAAAGTAGCATTGCAACACTGAACAACCAACAAAAAAAAAAAAAAAAAAAAAAACACCAAACAACCCTCCAGTTGAAAATGCTGCCCAGCAGCACACAACAACTAAGTCCAACTACGAGCTTGAAGCATTACTTCAAGAGACTAAATAATTTCTCCCAAAATTGGCCACTCTTAGGTGTAAAATGTTATCCAGCTAAGCATCAATTGATATCTATCATTAATCCACTTAATTGTATGAATCAGTAGGCCAAGAAAGATGAAAAAAAATATTGTTCATAATAAGCCATGCCCAACCAAGTTCTAATCATCCTTACAAATCTACAACCTACATTATCAATGCTCTCAATTATTACATTGACATCTGAGACATGGCATCCATGTTAACTACCATTCCCTTAATTTTTAGCTTCAGAGGAATCTCCCCTGCACCAATATCACTAACAACCTCTTTGCTGCTCTTGCCCAAAATTCTTGCAACAGTTCATTACCAACAAAGTTGTGGGATTATTTTCCATGTCTAAAATAGCTAGAGCACCTAAAGTTTCATTTCCCTTAATGGATTAAATAAACAATAATAGTTTCACATGTATGCAAACTATTATTATTTATTAAAACTGAATAAATTTCCTGTCAATTACTTAGTAAACTATTATTATTCATTTCCCTTAATGGATTAAAAAAGGCTTTCTCCATTACTTCATCAAACGAAGATGGATGGGGAGGGCTTACATTGTAACACAGAATAAACTCCAGGGTTTTAATTGTCAAAATTAAAAATCTGGGGTTTAAATTGCAATACACACTAAACCTTGGAATTTTTTTTTGTAATTTGCCCTTATTTTTTTTAATAATTCCACTACTGCGGCTTATTCAATATTTGTCTCCTCCACTACCTTCTCATGAATGGTGAGTGAGAAACATTTTGTGAGATTCAAATCAATATAAAGAAAATAAATATTTTTGCAATTGATCTACTTTGAATAAGTGGTGATGATCCAATAAATTATAAGAATTTGACCATAAACATGTTCAAATAGTTTTTTAAAGGAAGAAGAATAAACATAAGATAAGAACAATGATATACAAATGTAAATTAAAAATATATATATATATACACGAAGATGTGACCCTTTTATCTTCATTTAATTTTCAACTAAAACATCCTTTTATGATGATTTATAATTTTAAAATTGACAGTCACATTAATACTGGTTGAGAATTTTTTGGTTATATATATATATAATTATCAATCATTGATTTTACTCTTCTTAATGTTGCTTTTTTCTTCACACTGATATGCCTCCAAGGGATGCATCATTCTTAACACAAAAAAAAAATTCATCATCTTTTTTTTTTTTAAAAAAAAATTAACAAAAAAGAACCTTTATTGATACATCATCAAGGCAATTACAACAACAATACGACAATAAAATAAAGACTAAGTGCAAAGAGCATTACAGAGAAACATACCTATCCCAACTATGTAGGCACCAATATGAATGCCCAATCATGTGCTAGCACAAAGCTGAGTTTGGTGAGAAACCAAACAAAAGATAGTAGGCAAGATCCAACATTGCCACCTAACAACAAAGAATACAAGCAAGACAATCTAACACAACAACAAACACACAAAAATTAGTCCAACACCAAAGAGAAAATCAATCCAACATTTCTTCCGTCTTGGATGACCAATGTAACAACAACACTGCTTACTTCTAATTATTTATTCTTTTCCTCTCTCTCTCTCTCTCTCTCTCTCTCTCTCTCTCTTTTCTGCATTTCTCTCAAAATTTATCTATGCAGTTAGACTTGGATTTTATAAGCCCATGTTAGATTTCTTTTTGAAGAACACTATAGTATAGATTGAAAAAAGAACCTTTTATTTATTTTTATTTTTTTTACAGATAACTTGGTATCCAACAAATCTACAAAAAAGAAGAAGAATAAAATAAAATTTATAATTTAATAAATTGTCAACCTACCTCCTGCTATGGACTCTGAAAGTAGGCAACTCTTGTTATATGTTTGCATATTAGTCTATGGTTTAATTTTAACCATGCATTTCATAACAAATCATTTTGAACATGAGTTAAGAATATATTAGTACATCTAAGATGTTTGAAAATTTGTGTATGCCAATTTAAATTTAACAATTCAATGCATTTTATTATTATTATTTATAATTTGTATTTATAATTGTCTTTCAAGTACAAGATGTTTCTGCAATTTTTAATTTGTATTCATGATTCTTTTGGTAATATATATGATTTATTTGTTTGCCTGCTATCTATTTATATAATAGTTACTACTAACTATATATTACTAGAAGTACATCAAAACACCAGTCTTATAAATGAATAATAAAAAATGTCAAACATGTGAGGAGAGTACGAAATGTCACGCCCCACTTTTTATTACTCGAATTACTATTACCAAGCCATTATCATACATTCAATTTCAGAGCAAGCATACAGAAGCTTATTATATTTACAAGAATTACATAGGTAAGGATTCTCTCATTCAGTTAGAAAAAAAAAAATGAATGCAACACGAACATAACTAAATAAAAGTGCCCGCAGGCTTACATCATTTAAATCAAGAGGAAGGGTTTAACCATTTTACATTAATGGCATCCCGCCTATACATAAAGGGCCCCGTGGCCACAAATAAGCAAGATCCGTGACCTTGTAGCACACCGTGATAATCACCTGAAAAAGATTCAACAACGTGGGGTGAACATACAGTCCAGTAGGGATCTCAACATGATCCTCAACAATAACAACTTACAAATAGCTATGATCATGAAATGCTAATCTCATACCATATAAATAATGTGACATTTATAATCAAAGTATACTTACAGTAATACTTTTCTTAAAAACATTCATATTATTCAACGACACCAAGGTTAGCTTTTACTACCCATTTCCATTTTAGCAATTATTACACGTTAACCATATTTTCCAATTATGACAAAATACCACATAATATCCACTTTATTTCTCTTAAAAACATGTTCACCTAATCCGACTTTCATCACATTAATTATACTCAACATACAATAAGATCCGTCTCCACACGTCCATCACATTCTCAATCCTTAACTCAAAATCTAACGAGACACCTTGACAAAATAATTCATAGTAAGGAACTCCCACAACTACTCTCTAGCACGACCAAACATACATGAACACACCTTCTCAACATATAGACAGTTTGACCTTACAAAGTCATACTCATCTTAATGCAAGACATACACAATCAAACCAAATACAAAATAAATAACCTCTGCTCTACCTGCTGTAGACACCCCATTTTTTACCATCCTTAAGACTTGGACGTCATCGTTTGAACACTCGATGATCATCCATGCCTGTGTTTGTTTTGAGTTCCCGAAGGTCTCAGCTGTGCGCCTCGCCTTAAGATCTCTTAACTCGTCTGTTTTGTGCTTGGTTGTGGACCAAGGACTTGTGTTTTTACTTCTGAGAAAATGGGGGGAGGGTGGCTTGCTGGCCATCCCCACACCCCATCGGCTATGGCATGATGCCATCGACCTTGTTCCTTGCCATCGGCCATAAATGTAGGCCGGTCGGCACTTATTTTGGTCGGTCGGCCCTTATTTTGGTCGATCGGCCATATTTTCTGGCTGAGGCCTTTTCTTTACCTTTTTTAGGCATTGTGCATGCCAGCTGTGCCAGCTGGTGAGCACAGACTCTCCCCTCCATACACGTGTATGGAGGGATTTGAACCAAAACTTAGCTTCTCTAAGAAGCTTTGAATTTGATTTCCTATAAGAGGGGAGCCTCCCCTCCCTTTCCAGGGATTCAGCAAAAATTGATATAGAAGATATATATATCTCTCTCTATATCTCCCTCTCTCTATATATTTGTGTGTGTGTTTGTGACCTAAAGTGTGTTTTTGTTCATACTTTTGCACTAGAGCACCTAGTAGAATACCTTCCTTTGGTTGCTGAGGCACTAGGAAGTTGGTTTTAGAGTTCTTGGGCTGGTTTTGATCCAAGGGAGTGGCTGGAGTTGTGTTCTTGAAGGTGTTCTTCAAGGGTGAGCAACTAACCTTTTGTTTCCCCATTTTGGCTTAAGCTTTTAGACCTATTTGCATATTATTTCAAGCTTAACTGTAAACTGAAAAAAGTTTTATTTTTATATGCTTAAGATGATTGTTTAAGGTCTCTTTTGGGTTGTGGGTTGTCTACCCCCTCTTAGGCCTTGTTTGGCATTATTTTGGGTCATCCTTTTTGGCCTTTGTTCTTGCTTTGGCTTGACCTTTCTACCACTGAAATCCAGAGGATTTTCAGTGGTGGAAAGGTAGTTTTAGAGTCTTGTATAGGAGAGGGACACCCCTCTCTCCTTGTGTCTCATTTTGCTTGTGTTAATGGCTTGTAATGGTAGCATGTTTGCTTAACATGTTTTTGCTTCATCTCAGCAAGTATTTGGTGTTATTTGGTCATGCTATACCTCTATTTCAAGTTGGTTTGATAGCCTCTTACATGCATCATGCACTTGTTTAGCAATCCTCTTATTTGCCTTAACATGCACCTTGCATTTAGACCATCATGCTCGCACACTTTGGCTCAACTCAAAGGAACTTTTAGTCATATTTCAGCATGCTAAAGCTCTGTTTCATGTTGTTTTGATCATACATACACTGCTTTGTATAGCTACCATACATCCTAGCTTGTTAGCTTCGAGTGTCCAAGCCATTAGCATGCACTACTTAGACCTTTTTCATGATTTGGCATCATCTCATATGTGATTTTAGCCCATGTAGTGTAGCCATACACTTGCATTTGTCATCCTTTCAAAGCCTTGAAGAGTTGATGTTTTATGCCTCATGATTGGATCATTGTGCATGCCATCATATTTAGGTCTTTAGGATGCCATCTCAGTGGGTTTTCAGGCTTATTTTAACATAATGTAACTCTGTTTTTCATTGTTTAAGTCATGCCATGCTTGGATGTAATAGGTGTAGTGTAACACCCCTTTGTAGCCTTACATGCTTCATGTTTTGTGCTCACCTTTCTAACATGTTTTGGCCTCATTCCATGCATGTTCTAGCCTTGTCTTGGTCTGCCTTGGGACTGTTTTAAGTCACCTTGGTCCTTTGGGGCTCACTTGTTATGGCCATAGTGTAAACCACTCTGCTAGCCTTAAGCCTTGAGCTTTATTGCATGCTATGCTTGCGTTGTTTGGTTGATTTGGCATCATTCCTAATATCATTTTAGAGCTCATCTCATTGTTGCATTATCATGTTTGTCACTTCTTGTTCATGCTTGAGAGTTGTATCCTTACGCCTAGGTGATAGGCCATTACATTCGCATGCTTATTGTGCATCTCATTCCATCATTTCTTGGCACTTTGGCCATTGTTTTGGTATGGCTGAGGCCTATCCATTTTCAGTATAAGTCCATGGATCATGCGGTTTGCGTATTGTTGTATGCTTATCGCATTGCATGTTGTTGCATACTTATTGTTGGTATCATTGTTGCATGTCTATCACATTGTATGTTTGCATATCTAGGTTGCATAGTCGTATTGCATACTTATTGTATATCATGTTGTTTACATGTTAGGTTGCATTGCATTGCATTTGTCATGCTCATGTTACATTGCCTTGCATTTCCATGTTGCATTGTACTTGGTTGCATGCATTGCATTGTGTTTGGTTTGGGGTGTCAAACCAAACACGAGGAATGAGGAACGTTCGTACTTGAAGTGACGAAACGTGCCTCAATCCTCGGTCGTCGACGCTCTTGATCAAGCATGATAGAGTTCTAGGCATTCATATGTTTTTGTTGCATTCATTCCACATTGATTTGCACACTTGGCTCCTTTGGCCATCATGCATTGAAATGCGCGATTGATGGTCCGAGGGTCGAGAACCATACTCTCTTGAGTTCATGACATGATAGGAAGGGTGGTTGTGCACACATTGCCTTGAAAATGCATTGCCATGCTCTGTTTGTCCTCTGCTGCAGCAAAACAACATTCTGCAGGAAGATATGGCCGGCGGCCATCTTTAGTGCCGATCGACTAAACATTGTTGGCCGAGATCCTCACAAATGGTCGATGACCAATTCCACATGGCCGATGTTCCTATATTTTGGCCGGTGACATCCCACAGTGCTCAGGGAGTGGTTCGGAAGCATCCTTGGGACTTGTGCAGTTCTTAGAGGTGTAAAATAGTGCAAACAAAGGCAACATGCGGCATGGCAATGGGTTTCTGAGCAAGGCGATCGAGCATGCATCATTCAATCATTCCGAGGCGGAGCTGCGGCGGCCTCTTTAGTTTCATAGCTTAGTTAATTTGTTTAAATTAGTTAAGGGTTTTGTAATATTTAATTAGCTAGGGTAGTTGATTAATTATTTGGTTTGTATTATTTATTCGGACCCTCCGTCGAGAGGGCGAATTTTGTAATAAGTGTGTGTGAGTGTGTGAATTTCTTCCAACCCCACGTCTTTCTCCCTTTTACTTACCTGCTTTCAATGGTTAGTTTTAGGTCATGTTTCAATTAGCATCCTTATGCTCGCATGTTTGCATCATTTATCTGTACTGCATGCACTGGGCTCGGCACATCATACTAACTACATAGTATTTCAATTCCAACTTGAATACGTGTATCGAGTTGTCGTATTTCACATGCCATTCTTAGATTGGCCGAGCCTATTCTAGTTGCATTTTTGCATGTGTTGCATTAGCCATCTTAACATGAACTAGGATCATACATTTGATTACTAACTAGCTATTGTTTTGGCTCGGAGTACTAGGTAAGCGTTTACGCTTTAGCATACCGCATGTGTGTAAGTATTGCCATGATAGCATGCTTGCCATGAGGCTAATTGCTTATGTGACATAACTGCCTGAATGTCTGTGGGTGAAGGTTGGATTACTTGAATTGGAACGATTCATTGAAATCTGTGTTTTAGCCTACTTGCGAGTAGCAAACTTCAAACCATTTCCAAACAAACGGATATGCGATGCTTTGTTCCAAATTAGGCGATCTGGTCTATACTTGTGTGTTGTACGCATCACATAGTAATTCTAGCTAATTAACCGGAATAAGAACGTATATGTTTTCAAAAACAAGATATCATGCTTAGTACAGGCCAATCTTCGATCGGGCGAGCGAGGGTGCTCATTGCATGACCTTCCCCTCTCGTACCCAAGTTCCCGAGCCGAGGCAACTTTGGTGATGACGGACACGTGGCCTTAGGCAACGAGTCAGGGTTTCCTAAATTCCCCCAAAATAAAATATTTAGGTGGCGACTCTGTATTTGGCAAAGCAGTCCATGTTTGGCACTTCTTTCTTAAAATCAGTTTTCCCAAACGATTTGTCGGATTTGGACTCTTTGGTGATTTATCAGTCTTGCATTGCACTTTGCGAGATCAGATTAAGAATCGTGACATTTGAGTCCGAACTGTAGTAGCAAAGCCCAAGGGCGCGTCTACAGTTTTTGGCGACTCTGCTGGGGAGTTAGAGAACTTGACTGGAACTCATGATATCTTGTTTTGATTGCACTTATGTGTTTCTTTTCATTGCATTTGCATCGGTGCGCCTAGGACACCGTGTTTGTCGTATGCTATTCTTGAACGGTTTGCCGGAGGCTCACTTCGAGGCGTGCCATAAGGGTGACCGGTTGCGGGCTCTGTCACGACGGGAACACAAACCTCAGTTTTTACCGGGGCACCCTCTTTGACCATTCGACCTAGTACATATCGAAATCCATAGTGACTATTCCAAACTAGGACAGGTTGCTTACTCGATTGTAGATTGTTTGAAAACTGCTGTGTGCGTAGTGAGACCCTAGCTCTTGACAAAATAGGACAGGGAAACCCTACCCCAACATAGGGGTGTTTTGGGTCTCATTTACTTGTTATGTGCTTTTAGAGTGTGCCTCTACAGGGAATACACATATCAGTTTGCAAGTCTGAGTATCAGGCCTGCAGGCATCAGTATTTTGAGAATCAGTTATATCTGCGGGTATCAGATTTAGTTTTGGGGCAGTAATTTAGGGAACAGTGATCAGTGGTCGAATATAGTTATTTAGCTATGCTTATGTCTGTTCTGGTGAAATTGGGCTGAGATGCTACCTGTTTTCTCTTTCAAGGGGGGGTTCAGAGATTCGGTTCAGAGCAACCAGTGTTCTCCTTCGCTGAGGCAAGGCAGAAAGGGGCCAATCCAGGCTCACCAGTTCGTTAGATCCGTCAGCCACCAGTCACATTACCTCTGTTCAGTTCAACAGACTCATGATGACACAGAATTCAGAAGAAATTGTGGTCATGACAGCGGCATTAAACCAAGGAATCACCATACAGGGTGAGACCAATGTTGAGATGCAACGTCTGCCCAGGTCACCTGCAGCACATCCAATCTGGGAACCCCAATTGTTCCAAACCCGTGAGCCCACCACTTTTGAGTTGATGGGAATGATCGGCGATCTTCAGAGATCTGTGGCTAATCTAGCCTATGAAATGTCGGCTCCGCCACCGACCACCTCATACGCCGAAAACTTCATGCCGGAAGAGCCCTCGCTATTGGGGCAGATTGTAATTGAACTCAGCCAACCTGAACCCATCCTAAGTATAGGCAATGGCATGCCAACAACAACCGAGTTCCGCTCTGATGTAGCAACCCAAACCTTTGACCAAGCTGAGGCGAGTGGTAAGAACAAGGTGAAGGCGGACGCTGATCCTTATGAACGACTTCCGCAGGCTGTTGAGGCTTTGAAAGCCAGGGGACTGAACAAACAACAGGTGCTCGTTGTTGTTGCGAAAACTGTGGATGACACTTTCCCCGCTCAGATTGAGGGCAGTTCAAGCCAAGGGGAGAACCGGGAGAAGGGCCGTCATACTGGAAATGATCCTATTAGATCTAATTTTGCACCCGGAAAAGATCAGAAAACCAAGTCAGCACCTGTCGACCCCTTTGCTAGTGCGTCCAGTAAAAATCCGCAAACCTCGAAGTATCTACCCCGAGGTCGTAGGGTCTTCCATGCCCTCTACATGCCTTTGTCCAAGGCACTTCAGATCCTTGCTGAAAAGGGGCATCTCAAACCCCTCGAGCCTTGGCCTCTCCCTAGCCGTCTTCCATCTAGTCATGATGCTACCCAGTACTACGCATACCATCAACAAACTGGTCACAGCACCGACAATTGCTTCCGTCTTCGCCATGAAGTACAGGATTTGTTTGATAATGGGGTCGTCCTCCCACCAAGCTCAGCAAAGTCCATTGTCACTGGATCAGTGAATCTGGAGGATAATGTGATATAATCAGGGGATAAACCACCTGCGGGCGGCACTCAGTTTACTTCAGATGTGGCGTATGGCACACACTATTTTGAGCATTTGCGAATGCTAATTTTTGTTCTTTCTGACTTGGGTATTCAGTCGGTTTTGTTGTCTTGTATATAGCCAGTCTTTTTGTACTTATGTCAGTTAGGTCTGTCTTGTTGTAACGAGTCAGTCCTGTTGCATAGAAGTCGAGTGATTCCGAGGGCGTTACCTCGGATATCACTATTTTGTTTTGTGTTTGTCTTTTCACTTTCTTTTGAGTCTGTTTCTACCATGGAGCCAGTTACACCAGAAGATTTGAATGAAACAGCTGTGGTTTTCATGTTTTTGCGCTTGTTTCTGCTTTGAGCCTGTTGTGCCAGCAAACTTGAATGAAACGGTAGTGCATTTCACCTGCTCTTCTGTGCCTTGAAACCATTACATTGACCTAAGTTTGTCAAAACCTTTTGAACACTGTGGTGAAAACAAAGAGGAAAGAATTCCTCGGATTTTGCAAAATTTGATCATTTGAGAGAAAGAAATGCATGCTAAGCCCTTAATGTTTGAGATCATGCTTGTTAGTGTGAGTACTGAGAAGGATCCTGGCTTGATCCAGATTGATTTTACACTGTCTTCAGCGCGAGCGACTTTGTCGCTTTCTTAAAAGATTTCAAAAAATGTTTTGCGCCGTCATGCGAAGACCTGTGTGGAATCGCTCTTGAGATTGTGCAGCCTAAGATCGCTCTCAACCTCGAGACTTGACCCCCTTGCTTTCAAACCATTGAACTTGGATTCAAAATATTTAACGGTCAACCACAATGTGAGGCCTGTGTGGCCAGATTTGAAGCAGCCCTCGAACTAGGGGGAAGGAAGTCAGATCAAGAAGGTCAGACGTCATCAAAAGAAGCTTGCAAAGCTAGATCAGGAACACCACTCGAACTAGGGGCAAAAGATGTCAAATTATGCTCGAAGAGTCAAAGATTAGGACATTTCTCAAGCTAATGAAGATCGGCAAGAATGCCAATTCCCAGAAGGGAAGAAAGAAGAAGGTATTACTGAAGGACAACTGAGTTCCTATCCACAACACTAGGGGCAAATTCAGCCTCCATTGGATGGACTCCTGCATCATCAGCGAGCAACAGCCACTCTCCTAGATTCAGATGGCTTCGAGATCTCAAAACCATTTGACATGGACAAAGCTACACTTTTACCCTTGAGAGGCTAGCTGGGCTGAAAACCCAGAAGGGCGACCCAGGCAAAAGTTAGAGCAAAGATGAAGAAAAAAAAAAGAAAGGAAAAGAAATGAAAAAAGAATGAAAAGAATAAAAGAATTGAAAAGAAAAGAAAAACATAGCTCGCAAGGTTGAAAACTCGGAAGGGCGGCCTTGGCAAAAGTTAGAGTACAAAATGAGAGGTTAATACCCGAGTGAACTTGAACCGGAACTACGTAAGGCTTGATTCCCATGTTTAGGATACGTAGGTAACTTTATTCTGAAGTCTAGCCATAAACACTTCCAAATTGATTGTGTCCATGTAATGGTTCTGATCATCGTTGTCTTCTCTATATCCGAGAGTTTTGGTTGTGATCATCACTCTGAGGACTGATTACGATGTGTTGCGGTGCTAGTCAAACAAGGGGCAACTTTCTGTTGCTATACAATGCGCTGCGGTGCCATTCAGATAAGGGGCAACTCTCCATTGCCCTACAATGTGCTGCGGTGCTATTCAAACAAGGGGCAACTTTCCGTTGCCATGCAGTGTCCTTCAGATAAGGGGCAGTTTTCCATTATTATGAATCCGAGGTTGTGCATCTCAAGAGTAGGTTCCGTGCTCGCTGAGCACTGGACGTTTACAAAAACAGTTTTTGAGAATTTTTACTGAAGTTGACTAATTTTCTCAAAAATTATTCCATTTTTCCAAAACTGGACCATATCTTGGACCCAAAAAAAGGAAAATTTTCAGTGCTCATAGCCTGACTTGCATGATTTCAAATCAGAAAATCGAACAAGTATGTTAATCTAACTCTCATATTGGTCAAAATTATTTCAGTAGAAAGCCAAAACAAAAATGGTCAAAATGATGAATTAGGGGCACAGTTGAGTCAGGTGTTCTGTCTTTTCCACCATTGTCAACACACTTGCCAAAAAGGCACTCTACCTGCCAGAAAAGGGCACAATTGAAGCTAACAGGAAAGTGCCGAAAGCTATCTCATCCTCCGAGCAACGAGGTATCAAGCCAAGTGCGAATTACGAATTGGAATGGATCAGGATATTTCACTCCCCCATCTGGACACATCTTATCACGTCCAAACTCCCCAGTAGGCATCATCAACCGATGTCAGTTGCAGATTTGCTACACACCCAGTTGTAGCACAACCCCTCTGTGGGAAAATTCATTGTTGTAAGCAAAAGAAGAAGAATCTAGCAGAATGCTAGGGGCAAGAGCCCTCAACTTCCTCTTTATCCATCAACCACCCAGGGGGGATAAAAAAGAAGAGAGATTTAAGAATAGAGAGATGTGCGTTGAGAGAAAAAGTGAGAAAAGGGCTTTTTTAGAAAAACAGAGTCTAAGGGCTGAGTGATGTGAGCAATATCTGTGAGATGGGGTGGGAAAAATTACCTGCAATAGTAGTGGACTCCCTGCAAACCTAGCTGTCTCCCGACGATGAAAAGCATCTAAGCCCATCAATGTCTCGCCCAATGTCATGGCGATACAACTTTTGCCCTCTTTTAAGCCCTCAGTGACCTCAATCAAACGAGTGCTAAACTCGCCGGAGCCCGACGCTAGTAAGAAATGAGATAGCATGCATAAGCAAAGCGCATGTCGTCGATAACCCTGCCAATGATGGTTGCCGCGGTCACCAGCATCAGAAAACTGACAAACCAAGCTCGGAGTGTCCAACTCTCCATCATGAATCAATGACTGAGCGTCATGCACAGTAAGGCCGCACATCCGTCCTAAGGCTTGGATGTGGCCGAATCGGAACTGATGCAAGATTTCCTCGTCACGCTCGGATTCCATTAAAGTTTGGAAATCCTCAAAAGTGGGGCACATCTCTTGACTGCCAAAACTAAAGACGTGTGTTACCAGATTCCAAAACCTTGCCGTGGCATGCAGGAACGGAAAACACAGTGGGGTGCGACCCAGTGTGAATAGTGCATTTATGCCGAAACCCCAGAAATTCAGCCTTGCCAAGCCATCCAAGTTGGCAATCCAAGTTGTGAGATTTTGGGCAAGAAACTCTTCCATTTGGTGCAAATCAGTGTTGAAATGAGGAAAACTACGAAGTTGGGGCTTTTATAGAAGATAAGGTGTTGAGTGGAAGACAGGTGTCAACATTCTGGAGGTGCTTGCTGTAGACACCCCATTTTTGACCGTCCTCAAGACTTGGACGTCACCGTTTGAACACTCGGTGATTATCCATGTTTGTGTTCGTTTGGAGTTCCCGGAGTTCTCGGCTACGCGCCTTGTCTCAAGATCACCGAACTCGACTGTTTTGTGTCTGGTTTTGCACCAAACACTTGTGTTTTGCCTTGGAGGGGCAGGAAATGCCTTGTAAGGCGTCCCCACACACCACCGGCACTAGCTAGAGGCCACCGGTTGGTTTTTGTTGCCATCGGCAATATATATTGCCGGTCGGCACTCTTTGTTGCCGGTCGGCAGTCATTTTTGTCAAAATGACATTTTTGGCTAGCCGACTACTGTTCATCTGCTTTTTGAGATATTTTAAGGCAGCTGTCATGCATTGACTTCCCCTCCATACACGTGTATGGAGGGATGCCCCTCTTGTTTGCTTACTAGTTAAGCATTACAAGATTGCCTCCTCTATAAGAGGAGGCCTTCTCTCCCTTGTTCTAGGGTTAGAAAAATTGGAGAGGAGAGGTAGAAGAGCTCTGGTTGTAGCTTTAGGACATATATCTATCCTATATCTATACCTTCCCCTCTTTGTTGCCTTGTGTGTGTTTTAGTCCATACTATTGCACACAAGCACCTAGTGCTTCATCTTCCTTGAGCTACTGAGGTTCTAAGGCTTGTTCTTGATATTTTTGACTGGATTGGAGCTTAAGGAGGCAACAAGAGCACCCTTTGTGAAGAAGGTCAACAAGGGTAAGAAACTTCCCATTTATTTCCCATTTTTGCATCCTATCTCTACCTATCTTAGAGCTGTTTTTGTGTTTGTGTATAATACAAAAAAGTTCTGTTTTTTAGCCCTCTTGATTGTTTGTTAAGGGTGTTTTGTGGTTTGGGTGTGTTTGACCACCCTTAGGCCTTGAAAGGCCCCATTTTTGTGCTATTTTGTGCAAGTTTTGGGACTTTGGTGTTTGGGCCTCTTCACCATTGAAATCTTGAGGGATTTCAGTGGTGGAGATGGTGCCTTGAAGTCTCCAAAAGGGGAGGGCCACCCCCTCTCCTTGTTGTCCTTGAAAGGGACCATTTTTGGCCTCTTGAGGGAGCCCATGTTAAAGTGTGTGTTGATCATGTCTAGGCTACATTTCATGCTTATTATGCCATAATATAATCATGTTGTGTGTTGGTTTTGGTACACCATGCATGCTTAGCATACCTACCATGCGATGCCTTATAATCGCCTTAATATGCCTTAGGTTGTTAGCCTTTGTTCGAGCATGTTCTAGGCTTAGCCTTGTGAATGTTTTGTGCTTATTTTGCCATGCTTTAGGTCTGTCCATAGTTTTTGGATCGATTTTGGCATGCTTAGTATAGCTCCTTTGCATTTGTGGCTTGCCGGGCTTGTATGCCTCAAGTATGTGGATGTGTAGCATGTGTTGATTGCATCATTTTGGTGGTTTGGAACCACCCAACATGTTATTTCAGTCCCTTGGCATGTTCATATGCTTACCTTGGATGCCTCTTTGTTGCCTTAAAAGCATGTGTTGTATGCCCTATGTTTTGACCATTGTGCATGCCTTTGAATTCAAACCATTTAGATGCCATCTAAGTGGTCCTTTGGGCTTGATTTTGTGTGCTAAAACTCTGATTTTAGTTGCTTAAGTCTTCCATGTTAGGTCTTGCTAAGTGTAGTTCAATGCATTATTGCCTTGCCTCAAGTACTTGGGCCATTTGCATGCTTTTGTTTGTCTTGTTTGAGTTGGTTTGGCACCTCTTCTAACATGATTTCAGAGCTTAACTCGCATGCTAATTGTTCATATTTGTGCCCTTTTAAATGTGTTTAAAAGTTGCCCTATTATGCTTTAAGTATTGGGCCATGAATGCTTGCATGTGTGTGTGCATTTTGGCCCTCACTTCCTTGCTTTTGGCCACTGATTTTAGGCCCATTTGGAGTTGCCTAATTCATGTTTAAGTCCACCCCTTTACTTGGTTTGCATGCTTGCCTTGTATGTGTGTTTGCATACTAGCATTCTTGTTTGCATCCCATGTTGCATACTAGTTGACATGTTTAGGATTGCACTCATAGACATGCATGCCTTGTTCCTTGATTTGGTGATAGGAATTGGGCCTCATTTCGTTTGATTAGTTTGCATTTCATTTGACATGAAAGTGCACACTTTATCCTTTAGGCTACCATGCATGGAAATGCGTGATTGGTGGCCCGAGAATCGAGGCGCATCCTCCCTTGAGTCATTAACATGATAGGGAATGTGATTGGTGCATACATAGCTTGAATTGTATTGCCATGCAAGATTTTGCCCTCTGCTGCTGTGAGTTGCAGGTTCTGCAGGAACTTATTGCTGGCCGGCAGTATTTAGTGCCGACCGACAGTCAATATATGGCCGATGGATCTATTTTGTGCCGGTGACCACAATTCACTGCCGGTGGTAATTTTACTTAGCCGGTAGGATCCCCCAGTGTCCTGGGAAGCATTCCTGAGACTTTGGCAGTTTTCAGAGGAGCAAAGCAGGGAAAACAGAGGCAGATTAGGCATGGCAGTGCAATTCCGAGCGGAATCCGAGCGCGCATGCATTGAGTCCTCGCCCCGAGGCGGTTTACTGTTTTTCTTAGCATGGTTAATTTGTTAAATTAATTAGGCGATTTGTAATATTTAATTAGCTCGCGTAGTTAATTAATTTGTATATTCTTTTGGTCCCTCCGAGTGAGGGCGCATTTGTAATAAGTGTGTGTGAGTGGTGTGTATGTCTTCCAACCCCATGTCTTTCTTCCCTTTTATTTACCTGCTTATGATGGTAGATTAGGGCACGTCTATTTTAGCATACCTTATGCAATGCATGCGTGTATCCATGCATTTGTTGACATGCACCGGGCTCGGTACATCATACAAACTGCATTGTATTTCAAATTCCAAGTTGAATACTTGTTACTTGTAGCATTTCACATGCCATGTTTAGATTAGCCGAGTCTACTCTAGGTTGCATTTTGTATGCGCTGCATTAGGCACTTAACATGGACTTGGATCATACATAGATTTGCTAACAAGTTCTTGTTTTGGCACGGAGTACAATGTAAGTATTTATGCTTTAGCATATCGCATGCATGTGAACGTTAACATGACAGCATGATTACCATGAGGCTAAGTGCTTATATGAGATAAACTGTTTGAATGCCTGTGGGTGGAGGTTGGATTGCTTGAGTTGGAAAAACTCGTTGAAATCCGCGTTTTAGCCTACTTGCGAGTAGCAAATTCCAAAGCACTTTCAAAACAAACGGATATGCAATGCTTGTTTCCAAATTAGGCAATCTAGTCTATACTTGTTTGCTGCGCGCATAACATAGTAATTCTAGGCTAATAATGGGTATAAGAACGCACAATGTTTTCAAAAACGGATATCACGGTTAGTAGAGGCCGGTCTTCGGACCGGACGAAAGGGGGTGCTCATAGCTGACCTTCCCCGATCGTACCCAAGCTCCCGAGCCAAGACAACTTTGGTAATGACGGACACGTGGCCTTCGGCACCGAGTCAGGGTTTCCTAAATTTCCCATTTTAAAATATTTAGGTGGCGACTCTGTATCTGGCAAAGCAGTCCATGTTTGGCACTTCTTTTCAAAAAATCTGTTTTCTCAAAAACGATTTGCCGGATTTGGACTCTTTGGTTCAGATTACGAACCGTGACACAAATCGAGTCCGAGCTGTAGAGTGAGGCCCAAGGGCGCGTCTACACTTGCCATTTTTGGCCGAACAGCCAAAAATAGTGCCGACCGACCATCCTTTTTGGCCAATCGGCCAAAAATGTTGGCCGATGGCCATTTCTTGTGGCCGGTGGCCTTTTCCTTTGGCTGATGGCCTTCCTTCTTGTTCCCTGAGCTGTTTATGTATTGAACATGCTGAGAATTTGTGACTGGCACCACTTCCAATGCCTTCTGGTGATGATTTTGCAAAGTCGCGCCTACGTTACTTCGATTTGTTTATCGAGTTGTTGTACATTTGTTTATCGAGTTGTATTCACATTCTTTAAGTCTTTGCTTTGCTTATCGAGTTGTATTTACCCTTGGTTAGCTTATCAAGTTCTTTGTTTTGATTAACGAGTTGTTTTTGTCGTTAGTCGGTTCACTACCTGATTATTACGATGCAAGTGCTTAATTTTCAAACAAAAGTTCAATCTCATTTACATTATTATGTAATGCGATGCGATGCATAGAATGTACCAATGCAACACTTTTTGAACAAAATAGCTGTTTCATTTCTATCTTGTCTTTTGCAAAAAGTACATAATTTTGAGGAAAGTAAAACCTGCCTGAGGCAGTACAATGTGCTCAAACTACCAGTAAAAGGGAAAGTAAAGCAAAAAAAAAAAAAACAAAAGAGGAGAAAAACAACAAAATGTTTGAACAGAGCAAAGAAAAGAAAAAGCAGCAGAATGTCTGGATCAATATCGATGGCCTCAAGTACGGGAGTCGGTCCTGGTCCTTTTCCTGGACGAGGGTCCAGGGTCACCACCACCATCTCCATAGTCAGAATCTGAGCTGTCTCCGGCTTCGCCCTGGGACGACGCTGCCTCCTCGTCAGAATCATCGGGGGAGGGCTCTCGCGAATTGCTCTCAGCATGAGCGTGCCTATGTTTGCCCCAGCTATGGAATGTCATCTCCCACCTGGCTCCCCTCCCCTCCTCGAGCAGGAACAGATGGTCCAGCTGGAGCACCTCCCGCGGCCAGAATCTGGAATGGGGCCTGAAAAGGACAAATGGCAAATGCATCAGTTATGCTACGCAAAGCAGAGTATGAATACCGAATACAATATATGAATGCTGTGAGCAGTGTATCAGTACAGAATGCAGTGTATGAGTACAGTGTATGAATGCCGTGAGCAACGCTGTGAACAGTATGTGGGTTACAGTGTATCAGTGCCGTGAGTGATGTGCATCAAGTGCCGTGTTGATAGTGTGATGCATCAGATTATGTACGAAACAGATTATGCAGCATTTGAGACTGCGGTTGAAAGAACTTACCGGGATACCATAGATGGTCAACAGGTCGATGCTCCGCTGCAGCATCCCCATCACAGAGGCAGTCAATTCCAGAGACTGGCGAGTGTACTCCACGGAAGCCTGCAAAAGGGTTAAAAGCATCACTATTCTGCGGAATATCAAGGGAAATGAAATGAAATGGCTGTACAGAATGCAAAGTATGGTAGTACATACCGGGGTCGAGACATAGACTCCGACAAGCTCATGATCAGTCGGAGGAGAAACGATGGGTATCTGGTAAGTCTCCTCACCCTGTCCTCGGCATGTCATCGTCGTAGGCAGCTCTGGCCATCTAGGTCCCTACCCTCTCTGGGACCCACTCTTACCTCGGGCCGGAGGTGTCCTCGGTGCCCCTGCTCCTACTGCTGGCGCCGCTGGCCTCTCTCTCTCAACTCGGCGAGCACTGGTCAGAGGCCACATGAGATAAGCCTGGATGTACTCGGCGTAATCGCCCTCGTCTCTAAAGCGCTCATAGCTCCAGCCAATCGTGTAGTCTATCATCTCCTCTGAGGTGTACCTCTCAGTGTGCCTCATGTGGGTAGGAGGAGGTGCTGGAACTGTCTGCTTTGGCACGCCCAAGGTCTGCCGCAGGAAGCGCTCCCCAAAGTACCAAGCGCGGCAGACCGGTCCCTCTAACAAGACCCTGAACCGGGCAGTCTCTCGAGCATCGGCATACCGCTCCCAAACTGCGTCAGGCAACGGGGCCCAAGGCTGCCAGGTGATCTGCAAATAATATACAGCTTGTTATCTATTGTTATTAAGAGTACAATATAAAACAAAGCTTAAATAAACTGTAATGTTTGACATACCTCAGCTGCGGTGATGGTGTCAAAGTAGCGGCGGAAGAACATGAAGGACTCCCATGGCCTCCACTCGCGGGAAAATGGAACCATGGGGGGCGTCTCCACATCTGGCACTGGGGCGAGCCTGGCAAAGTAGGCTTACACCCACAACTACAGAATGTAACAGAGCAGATATGAGTATGCTTATCAGATAAAGCAGAGTGCAGTATGTGTAGTGTATTGTGCAGTGTGTGCAGTGTACAACCAGTGTAAAGCAGATTGCATGCGCGCAGTGTGTGTGATGTACAGATAATGAAAAACATTATTGAAAAGACAGAAAAGGGAACGTGTACCTCCCAGGCTCGCCAGTAGCCTCCAAGCAACTGCCCGCTGCGGTGGGAGGATGAGCTCATATATCCATAAAGGGTGGCCAAGCCCGCGCCACCCCAGTCGTAGTCGCGGATCTGCGTCACGTCCACAAGTGCGCTCAGTAGGTAAAGGGCAACAGTGTTCGCCCGGTCGGCAAAGGGCGTGGTCCCCAGCAGGAACATGATGAAGCCACGGGCATACTGCTCCTCCTCCTCCCGAGTAGTAGGCGCCCGGATCCAGAAGTGATCCTCGAACCATGAGTACCTCATAAATCCTGGCCGGGCAAGAGGTGGCTGAATGCCAAGCAAATATAGCTGAGCGGTGTCCCACTCATCCATATCTGTATCAAAGGGGATCGGATCACCCCCTACTCTGATGCCTATGAGCATGGAGAAGCCAAAGGGAATCATCGTCATCTCCTCGGTGGTTGAAAGGTGGAAGGAGTCGGTGGTGTCCCACCACCTCTCCACCAAAGCAGTAAGAAGGGGCCTGCTCGCAGTGATGCGCGAGAGTCCCATGCAGAAGGTCCCAAAGCCGGCCTGGTCGACAATATAGCGAACCGCATCAGGTAGCTCCATGTACCATCCTCAAGCAACAATATTTCCATACCCCCAGAAGGCATGGGAATCTCCCTGTGTTCAAAGACAAACAGATGCGAAGCAGTGTCAGATGTACAGTGTTTGAATGCTTTCAGAATTGGGGAAAATGTAGTGTGGGTGCACATGTTTGAGTTTACACAGATATTGGGTGGGCTAAGCATACAATGTAACAGTCTGTTTGGGTTATTCAGTTGAAAATACAGTGTGTGTGCATGTGTTTGGGTGCGCTCAGAATTGATGAAAATACAGTGCGGGTGCATGCGTTCAGATTTAAACAGATATCGGGTGTGGGTGTGCTCACAGTGAACTACAGCATGTGATGTATCAGTGTGTCTGAGTTTAAGCAGTTAAAGAACAGAATCGACTATCACAGTTATATGTTCTACATTGCAGAAAAACAAACAGAGGAAGAATATACCTCAGCGGTGCCGTAAGACAGATGTGACTCTGGCTCGCGCAATAAAAGCTCCAGTGGCGCATCCTGCGCATAGCTCCTGAAGTGGCGGATGCCATCGGGAGGCAACACGTGTATCGCCGGCCTGTAAGTCGCCGGATCGAACGGCCGGATGCGAAGAGGTAGGAGCTCGACCTCGGGGTCCATGTCCATCTCCGAGGGAGTCCCACGACGTGGAATGTCGTCTGCCATCCCAAAAGGAGCGTGAAAATGGCCGAGAATGTGAAAAACGGGCAAGAATGCGAAAGGTCAACCCAAAAGTCAACCCCAAGAGGATGAAAAATGGGAGAAAGGGTCGGAGTGTGGAAAAGGCACGAAAACCAAGTAAACTCAGGGGGAAACAAACCCTAAGTAGTGGAAACCAAGAAAGAAACACCAAAAATCGAGTTTTGTTCGGTTTAAAGTGTGCGAAACGGGAAGGGTTCCGCGAATCGAACAATGAAAAAGGTTAAAAAACAAGAGAAAAACGAGGATCGAAGGCGGGAAAATCACTTAGAGAGAAAGAGAAAGGATTTTCGAGCTTGGAGAAGTGAAAATATGGGGTTTGGAACCCCATATTTAAAGACCCGTGGCCAAAGGACAAAACTGCCCCCGAAACTGCCATTTTTGGCCGGCCGGCCAAATTGTTAGCCGATCGGCCAAATATTTGGCCGATGAGATCCTTTTGTGGCCAGTGGATGGCCGGTGGCCTCCCCTTGTGGTCGATACACCTCCCACACCCTTGTCTGGGTCAGTTAGGTTGTTTGAGACCTTCATTCCTCAAGACAGTGCAAGAAAGTAGACTTTGAAGCTTAATCGGCCTTCGTGTTGACCTCGAATCGTGCCTTCCGAGTGCGATGCTCGGTACGCGTAAGGTGTATCCTTTTTCGTATCCTTTTGTATCTTGCGAGATTCAGAAACTGCTTTAAATGCGTTGCATTACAATGTTTTGTCTTGTTTATGATAATCATGCATCTCTCGCATTGTTATGCACGTACTACATGCGTTGTCATGCACACCATTCTTGCATTGTTTTGCACTGATCACTTGCATTGTTGTGCACTGTTCATATGCGTTGTAGCACACACCATCACTTGCGTTGTTATGCACTTTTCACTTACATCGTTATGAACTTTTCACCCGCGTTGCTACGCGTCTTTCAACTTGCATTGCTATACATATTGGAATTGTATCTTGACGTGACGTTGGATACGTTTTATTACTATATTATACCTGCCAAGTTTCTTTCTTATGCAGGGCACGATATTGTATGCACGGTTCATTTAAGGCCGGTGCAACCAGACGGCACTGTAGGTGCAGTTTATTCAGAGGAATTCCAGGTAAGACCCTTCCTGTCCTTTGAGTTCGTTTTATTTCAGTTAGAAACACCTCGGTGCGCTCGATGTGATTTGTTGAGCATTCACTACAGGAAATTGGAGTTTTAGTGGCGTTTTAAAAACGCCGCTAAAAGCTTGAAAAACGCCGTAAAAAGATACAGCGACGTTTAATGTTTACGTCGCTGATACGGCCGTCACAATAGCTCTACGACGTTTGAAAAACGTCGCTAAAAACATTAGACGGCGTTTTTTAAAACGCCGCAAAATATTTGACTCCCGTTATAACTTCCGTCATAGACTAACGTATGACGTCATTTAATGGCGTTTTTTAAAAAACGCCACCTTTTTTTTTTTCTCCTCTCTCTCCACCATCGTGCAAAACTAGAATACCAAGAGGCACATAAATGAATAGCAATTTGGCCCCCTAAAGAATTTCTATTATTTGAATGTCATCTTCCAATCAAAGAACAAAAAACTGAAGGCTACATTTCTCTTCTCTAAATTTCATCATATAGAAAAATAAAAAAATGTCATGTTACATGTAAAGAGTAGTGTGCATCAAATACACACATATATGAAGCACCTTTTCCAATAATCTGCAGAGAGACAGATCGGAAAAAGTCAATATAGTTATGTGGTTGGCAGGGATCCCTTCTTATTAGCCATCAATAGAGATGCAACTACATCAACCTGTCACTATAATGTGGGACCCAAACATAAGTTTTCCATTCCACCCCCTTCTCCAGCTTTCAATCTTTTCCCAAACAACTCAAAAACTCCTAAGACAATGCTCCATGTGTGGTGATACAACCCCTGGACAAACCCAGGCAACTCGACCAAGCGTTGTAGCACTATTTTCTATAAGTGACTTATTGAGCTCCTGCTCAACATCAAGAAATGTAATTAATTAGAGATAACAGTCTGAAACATACACCCATGCCCACAAGTGTGTGCACGCATACACATGCATGACTAGAAAATAGCAAAGAAACAATCACCTCAGCATGTTGAAGAATCGGGATCAAGCAAGAAATGACTGTCATCACTATTGGAGAAATTTCTTGACGAACCTGAAATTATTAGTTTACAAAATGTCAAAATACTTCTAGTCTAGGAAAGGGCATTGTTGATAAATTTGTGCACCCCATTTACTATTGATTCAAAAAGGAAACCAACAAGAAACACATGCCCCAAATAATAAACATAGACATGAAAGAAATGAGATGCTTAGCAATCAAATGAAACCTCAACACAACTCATGTTAGCATGCAAAATAAATAGACTGAACACGGTCACTGCACTATTTTTTTCCTTTTTTCGGTAGACCTCCCCAACCCAGATGAAGGCATTATTCAAACTAGGTCTTTGGTACAACTGCCAAGAGACTTTACCAGTTAAGCTAGGCAACAATGCCAAAACATAGAATAATTTAACATTTTGAAATTTATTTTGTTCAGACTATTGACTCCATAAGATATATAGACATAGGAAAAGGGGAAGAAATAAAAATAATTTTTGAAAAAAAAAAGGGAGGTATCAAAATGTGTGTCAAATGTAAGTAGACAGCAGATAGATTTTAAAAAGAATAAACATACACACATAAATAAATAAGCTCTCTGATCATCAAATTTTACTTGTGCAATTCACTAGATTTTTTGGCAAAGAATACTGTCATTCCTGCAAACAATCACCTGCCGTCCAACAGTGGGGGAGGCATTATGCCAGTTATTGGTGCATCAGCACATGACCCATACTTGTTTACGTTCCATGGCTGGTTAGGCAGTCTTCCATGGGAACTCCCAAAATCATCTGCATCTCTCTTTTGATCCCAGAACTGAGAGCTTGTTTCTTGAAACCATCGCTGAAGCATGCTCTACATTTCAAGAAAGAAAAAACATGTTAGTCCATAAAGAACTTAGGATCCCAAAATGTTAAACCCTTAAAAAGTGAAGCAAATGTAAAGAGCCTGACCACAAAAATTTTCTGATGTTAAGAAAAAAAATTAACTTATCCCAAAAATGGTAACCTGATTCACGAAGATCTTAGAGAGATCCATCAAAACGAGCAATCAGACCGGGCATTGCAACACAAATCTCCTCAGATGATGTATCTTGCATGATATCTTTCTACATGATTCATCATTTTCAACATGTCCATGATTCTGATGGTGAGTTCTGTGGCTAACTCTCCTGTAATTATATACCAGTCATATGCACAAACACTATTTCTTCACAAACTCAATCTAGACAGATATACAAATATCAGAATCAAAGAGTTAAGATCAAGAACACACCATCCATGATAAGGCACAAGAATTGACGAATGCAGGAGATGTCCAGCAACACTGTTCAACAAAGGGTCATCAGAAAAGCTTCCGTGGCCACTGCAGATTCGGAAAAAAAAAAAAAAAAAAAACAACAAAAATGAGCCTTCAAATTTAATTTCCAAAATAGGAATTGTAAGCATGTTATGTATATTACCAATCATGACCAAGAACAAACAGTGCCCAAAACATTGTCCCCTGGGCAGCCCAGTAAAAAGGCCAAACAACCCAACTTTCAAAGAAATTTGCCAATGCAGCTAATCCAAAAACCACAATAACATCCCTAATCACATAACTAATAGATCACCATGGGTTCTTGACCCAGCAGTGGCTAGGAATGGCAGCTTGAATCTCCGCTATCCTAAACAGAGGAGGTGCCACGGGTTTTTGAATACAATTGTTAAAGATTGAACTTGCCTAGCAAAATAAAAAATGGAACATGTTATGTTTTGTGTAGATTTAAAGGATAATTTTGAATTCTAATTATTCTTTATCAATGAGATTATGCAATCATGAACATGAGAATATGGGGTTAACTTGAGCTAGACTATGAATTTTTTGGGTATAGTTGCTTCCTTATCCGCTATAAGGAAGCAACTGTACTGATTTCTTACATTTCTTGTGTGTATTCTGGGTGTAACAAAGTAACAAGTACATTTTTGTGTCTCTTTTTGTATTTTGTGAACCACATAACATTTCCAAGCGTCAAAGACTGTAATAAGAGTATCAGAAGTGAAATGAATATGTAGCTTTATTGTCCAGATAAGACAACTTTCACCATGTCAAGAAGCTACTTGAAGCAAATTTAATTGGCATTCTAAAAATGAACTATAAAGTTGGCAGAAATTTCAGATGTGTGGCATGTGGAAAAGGATCATGTCCAGGCTCACGGATTTACATCCCGCGCAGTTTTAGGACATGTAGCATGTACAAAGTAACTGGACCTTGCCTTTTTTTCAATTAAGTTGCCCCTGCTAAATAACAGGATCATTCTTCATGTTACATACTTTTAATATATTCAAGCACAAAATCAAGAAGATCAACTACGAAGACAAACATCTTTGACATCTCTTGTTTTAGGGTCATGGATTAATAATTTTCCACATTTTAAAACAAAATGAACATTAATGATGTTTTTCTAGTCAAGACACAAAATGATATGAAGCATAAAGATCAAATCAGAAATTAGAATTATGCCCAAAAAAATTGAGCATGAGCTTCCAGAGGCACCAATTGGCCCTACAGCCCAATCATATCTAGTAGCCTACAAGTCTCAAATTGAAACCCCCTAAAACAACAACTACCTGAGCTAATGATAGAGGCAAGAATGCTTTCCTATTGTTAGACCAAGAGAAAGTCATATATTATAGTACATATACACTTTTGACTTACTCTTGCAAGGTCACCAAGCAATGTAAAGGCACTTTGTCGGACATCAGGAGCATCATCCATGCAACATTGAAGAAGCAAATCCCTCAAACTACTTTGTGAAACCTGTAGAATGATTCACGACAGAACACAGGGACAAGATAATTAATATAAAAGACATAATAGTCAATAGTCCGTTGAAACAAGGCTATGTCTGGCCAATGGGTAATGAATTGGAAGGGCGCCGAGTGGGTGATAGATTTCGGGAATTCAAGGTTGTGCATTTGATTGACCACGAGAGAAAAGAATGGAGAGTACCCTTAGTTAGAACTATTTTCCCTACAGCTATGGCACAAAAGATCCTTAATATTTATATTCCTTGGACTCATGTACATGATAAGATTATCTGGGATAAATGCTTTGAAAAAAGCTTTGGTTTCTAAAAATTCCTACAAAATGGATAATGTTTTTGTGGAAATTAAGTCATCATATTGTGCCAGTTAGAGTTGCTATTCAGAAAAGAGATGTTAAGGTAGAATCTGTTTGCCCAAGGTGTAAAAATCAAGACAAAACACTGGAACTTTTGTGCTTTCAATGTCCTTTTTCTAAAACAATTTGGTTTGGTTCGAAGCTGGGACTCAATTTGATACTGGTCCGGAATTAAGAGTGGAGGATTGGATTCAATTGGTTTCAAAATGCCCCAGATGAGTGTGCTATTGTTGAAGCCATCAAAGTTCTTTGGGGCATATGGGTTCATCGGAATCAGGTAGCATTTGATAGTATCATTTGTTTATCCAATTTCCACCATTCACATGATAAACGAGTTGAGAATTGAAAATGTTTTTGAGATGCATTTCAAAACTGAAGCTAATAAGGAAACTGGAGGTAATATGAATTGTTTTATTATGTCTAATACTAACTCTTGGTGTGTAGATCCCGTTTATCCTGCGTTTTTGGTTGACGGCGCTTGGTATAAAGAGACAGAACAAGCAGCGGCGGCATGGGTGGCGATTAACAAAAATGGATAGAAGGTGGCATCTAGGGCCTTCCCATTCCAAGTGCATTCAGCTCATGAAGTCGAAGCCTGTGGGTGTCTGGACTGACTACAATGGTGTTATTCCCAAAATCTCAAGGCAGCTTTAATTCAAACAGATTGCCAAAAATTGATCACTAGTTTGAGATCAAAAGTTGCTGCTGGATATATATAATATATGTAAATCTATGGACTATGTTTGTATTATGAAGGCACATCTTAATATTGTAAAGCCCGCACATGTTGCCGCAAAAGCTACCCTGCATGGTGGTAGCCAATTTTGTTGGTTAACTTTATATACACATATATATTTCAAGTTTCTGTTTTCTCAAAAAAATAGTTAATTTCCTAGTAGTTTCCACACATCTACATCATTTTTAACCAAATAGTCCAGACTATATATTCCAAGATTAATAATCCTATGAATTACGATTCCGTCCAAACAAACATGACTTATATTGTATATGTATGCATGTGCGTGTATATATATGTATGTATATGTAATTAAGAGAAAACGATAGAGAGCTTACTATGGCGTCGGAAGAGCCGTCGACGAACCACCGAGTGATGTCTCCCTTCTGGATTTTGAGAGCGCTGGAGGGGGACAGCAGGAAGTGGCCGATTCGGTGATCGGCATTTCCGCCGTTGGACATCGTGGAAACCCTAGCGGAGCTCGATTCTCCACCATTAGCTAAGTCAGTGCTCTGCTCCATTTTCGAAATCGGTCTGGCTAGAGTTCGAAGACGACGGTGGTGGTGGTGGAAAGTTCGCCGTGTACGGCGAAGATTTCTAGGGCTCGAGCTGCAAGAGAGAGAATTGGGAAATCCAAGCCTAATAAAAAGTAGTCTAGAGCGCAAACCAAGAAGGCTCAATGATTTGATGTAATATATATATCATATATAATAAAAACTTACAAATCTGAGTGACCGATTGAGCAAAATCTTCAAAATCGAAATTCAGTTCCAATGCATCAGTTCCAATATATGATCTGCAACAAAACAGAGCAGCAACAAAACATGCAAGATATCAGTTCCAATGTATACATTCTTCAAAATCTAGATTGACCAAAGGATTAAAATCGAAACTCACAAAATCGAAAAAGAGGAGAACCAAAATCGAAAGAGAAGCGCAAATCTGGTGGCTTTCAAAATCTGCAACAAGTTCTGAAATCGAGCGAGTTTGCTTGAAATCAAGTGAGAGAGAGTGTTTTGAAATCGAGTGAGTTTGTTTGAAATCGAGCGAGAGTGAGAGCTGATCAGTGAGAGTGAGGGTTTCTGAGCTCCAAGTCGAATGGGGTTCTGAGCGAGAGAGAGAGAGAGTCTGAATTGTGGAAAAGTGCGAGTGAGAGTGAGAGTGAGAGACGTTTTGAAATGGACGGAGTATTGAACGGTGTCAACAAATTTGACCCAAGCGGCGCCGTTTTACTGAGATGAGAGACAACGTTTTGAAAACGTTGTATTTAACTAATCTATAATGGCGTTTTTCATAAACGCCATAAAAGAAACGTTGCAATACGCAACTTTTCTTGTAGTGATTGTTGCCTCCCTTCTCTTGTGTGTGATACGCTGAGAATTGCCTCCCTTCTCTTGCGTGTGATATGCTGAGAATTGCCTTTCTTCTCTTGCGTGTGATACGTTGAGAATTGTTTCCCTTCTCATGCGTGTGATATGCTGAGAATTGCTTTCTCTTCTCTTGCGTGTGATACGTTGAGAATTCTTTCCCTTCTCTTGCGTGTGATACGCTGAGAATTGCTTTCCCTTCTCTTGCGTGTGATATGTTGAGAATTGCCTCCCTTCTCTTGTGTAATAACCCAACCCTCGTACATGATTCTGGTATATTTTCAGTCCTTAATTCCGCGCTCTTAAATGCTTATTGTGGAATTTTATGTGGAATTAGTTTAACTAAGTAATCCTATAGTTATGGATTCATATCTGTTTGATAAGGAAAGACATTTGTTACACTTATAATGTTTGCATTAGAAATTGGATGTCTTAGAGGCTTAATTACCTGAAATTGATTTTACATTTGCGGTCAGCATAATTTTTAGGTAATAATAAGCATTATTGTGAAATTTCAATTTGGGATGATTAAACGATCCATTTTCGTCCTATTCACCTCTTATGTATATATCTATGTGCCATGCTCTTTACTTTGACTTAGAAGCTTCATTCTAAAATATCTCCTGTGTGCAAATTGGAAGAGGAAAGTTGGAGAGGGTTTGAGAAAAAGTTCTTCAAGTAAAAGATTGGGGAAATTTATGTGAAGGTTGTATAATTTGAGTTCAAGGTATGTAGATTTCCCTTTAATTAATTCCTCTTCTTGTATTGGGGTAGGAATTTCTTGGGTGTTCATGTAAGGTAAGAGTTGTATTGTGGTGTGTGTGTTTGGCACTTATGGAATTAAAGAAGTATGATCATCATGTTGTAGTTGTGTTAATTTGAGGCATAAGAGGGAGAATTACATACTCCTTATGATTTTACATGTTTGCATCCAATTATGTGAGAGATGAATATGTGTATGTAATAGAGAGAAATGGGTTATGATGGTGAGAGAGTGAAGAAGATCAAATCCATGTGCTAATGGTTGTATGTTTGTACCCTTATTTACATGATCTTTGAACCATATTTTAGTATTTAAAGGATCTATTTTGGACCTTGTTGATGATCACCAAACATGGATTTTGTGTGAATTTTGGACTACCAAAACAAGGGCTCGGCCGCACGTGCGGAGGTCATGGCCGCACGCGCGGGCAAGAGGAAAAAAATGAGTTTTGCATTCTGTCTATGGCCGCTCGTGCGGTGAAGGGGGACCGCAAGTGCGGTCCATGTCCGCACATGCGGAAGGGATGGCCGCACGTGCGGCCCAGGTCGGAAAAACTTGTTCGCTCCATTTTACATGCTTAACCCTTAGCTATTTTTGGATTTTATATTTGATGTCTTTTTGATGGTTGTAAATTCAATCGAAGTGTAATGACTTAAGAAATGAGTTAACAAGGAAAAAAGGAACTAATGTGTGGTATATATGTGTGTAGGACACACCACAGGAGGAACCATCACTCTGCAACAACATTGTGAGTAGTAATACTGTAATCGTACGTTTAGTACCGTCAATGATTCTTATTATTAACGCTCTGCTCTTGCAAGTAATTACGTTAACGTTTATGTTGTTGGAAAGGAATTAAGAATGTAAACCCTGATTACCGAGAATGTGGGATTCTGAAGGTCTTACCAGGGACTTCTATAGTCTGTATGTTGCAATACACGTCTTGTGATATAGATGTCTGCCTAAGATGTTCATCGGAAATAATAATCAAATAAAGTTACAAGTTGTCTCATACGTTAGTGACTACTAAGGAAAGAACTGAAAAGCAATACCATTATTATGTAACTCACGTTATAAGGTAAATTATTCTGTCCCTACTGATCGTACTGTAATAATACATGTGACTTCTGTCAATGAGTAGTGTTAATGTTCTGATACGCATAAGATAATTATGTTAATTTGCAAGAAACCATGGGGTACTTTATGAACACTATTATGGAATTATATTTTTATGAACCGAGGAATATTCTGTTCTGTTTAATCGATATGTTTATGCTATGACGTAATATGAATTATTCTATTCTTAAGACCTATTAATTTCTGGTATGGAGCAAAGTGCTGTACAGAACTAAGTGCTGCAGTGCGAGCCACCTCTAGAATCCGTACGAGCCACCTCTTGAGTCCATACATATGTGAAAGTTATGAGGCCTATGGCCATTCTGAGGAAGTCATGAGGCCTACGGCCAATCTGTTAATATCTGGGCTTATGGCCATTCTGTATGATTTGTTAGTATGAAACAAAGTGCTGTACGGAACTAAGTGCTGCAATGCGAGTCATTGCTAGAATCCGTGCGAGCCACCTCTTGAGTTCATACATGCAAGAACAAGGGCTTTATGCCATTTTGACAAGGGCTTTATGCCATTCTGATAAGGGCTTTATGCCATTCTGATGGGCTTTGTGCCATTCTGACAAGGGCTTTATGCTATTCTGATAAAGGTTTTATACCACTCTGTTCAAGGGCTTGAAACCATTCTGTGTAAGTTTAGATCTAAGGCCATGCTGAAAGGAATTACAGGATAAGTTAACTATATATTCTCTGCACATATACATGTACATTATAATTCAGGTTCATTGTTAAATTGTTGATGTATTACTATTCACTGAGCTTGGCTCACTTTATGTTATGTCTGTTTCTGTAGGCACTCCACCTGAAGGTCAGTCTTAGCCCATGGCATCCATTCCTCTTTTGTCAACCTCAGAGTGTCCAGGCACCAAAATGAAGACAACTTATCTTATGGAGTTTTACTAAGCTTTTAATTTTGTCAATCTAAGGTTGAAACGTACATGATCCTTTCTTCCTTTCAATGTCTTTATTATACCCCCAATCTCGACGGCTGGGCCTGTATATATATGTGGGAGCCGAATAAGTAGAAGAGTTGGGAGATGCGTACCCCAGAAACTAGATACCACTCGGCTTCATATTGCGTAACTAGGGCTCCGAATGCGTTAGTAAAGCCGAATAGATGGGGGACAGTAGCTCCGAATTAGTATAAGGTGAATGGGATAAAAGTAGGCTCAGGCCCCGAGGCCCGAAAAGCAAGTATAAATACAAGAACCACAAATCTAGAAAGGTATGTAAGAATCACTCCACTTAACTTAGACAAAAAGCTATCTTGGGTGTCTGAACTAATTCCGGCACCCCCGACCGGAGTGTTTCCATCTTTTCAGGTGACTGGCTAAGGATCACTAGTGTCTCCCAGGATCTGAAGAGCATTTCCAAACCACTTCTCCACAATTGGCGTTGTCTGTGGGAATACTCAAATATATCCATGGTTGGCGTGACCGAAGATCCTCTGATAGCCACTGACGAGACCGCACAGAGAGGTGACCTCATTCCAGTAAACTCGCTTGGACCACAAACCATCGCAGCAAGCCTAGCCTCGGACCTCCGCTCATCGTCAAACCCAACGCAAAAGACAATACAAGCGACCATGGCACGAGCTAGGCAAACCAAACAGAGGTTGGACAACATCATCATTGAGAACGAACGCCTTCGTCGCAATCTGACCTCGGAAATAGCAAAATCCAAACGAACGGTGCGCCAGGCTTCTGAGTGACCCCCGAGGGCAGATGATCGACGATCCTGGGCCCCGCAGCAAGAAACTAACGGCCACTATGCGATAACAGATCCTCTTGCGGAGTTAGAAAAGGACGAACGTCTTCACCAATGCGTCCGGAAGAATGTGATCGAAACACCTGCCCCTCCGCAGGATGCATTTTCGCTTGACACCGCCCACATGATATACAGCCTGCCAGCAGCCGCGGCCATGCATGCGATCCAATCACATCCAGGCCCCCAACAGCAGCTCACGCCAGCAAAGCGGCCTCGAGAAACGCCAAGTATCACCTTTGACGATTCAGATTTGATCGGTGTAACACTCCCTCACATCGATCCGTTGGTTGTTGAGCTGCGCGTAAACTGGTTCACCGTCGAACGCGTTCTTATCGACCAGGGCAGTACCTCGAAGGTTATGTATTATAAAACCTTCACCAAACTCGGATTCAACGAGTCAGACCTGACTCTGGCCCCTTATCCACTATTCGGCTTTAATGCCACTCTAGAGTACCCCTTGGGAAAGATCCGCTTACCCGTTCGAGCTGGCTCCAGAACGGTGAATGTGGAATTCTTGGTCGTCAGGCTGCCCTCACCGTACAATCTCATCATGGGGCGATCGTGGTTGCATACATTGCAGGCCGTCCCAAGCACCTATCATCAACTGCTACGTTTCCCAACGGAACACGACATTGAGCAAATCCGCGGATCCCAGAAATCGGCACAAGCATGTTATCTCCTTGCCGCCAGAATGCCAAAGGAACTGCAAGTAAACTCCATTGAGGTGCCGAATCGGGAGATCCTGGACGACGTTGGGCGGTATCCAAATGAGAAGGCCACGGAAGATTTAGATCGAGTTGACATTGATGAAGTCCAGAAAAGTTCTTCATGATCGACGCCTCTCTGAATCAGGCCGACAGGCAGCAGCTGATCTCTTTCTTGCTCAACAACCTTGACGTCTTTGCGTGGACTCCGTATGAAATGCCGGGAATAGACCCATCAGTTTCATAGCACCATCTGAATGTCGATCCGAAATGTAAGCCAATCATTCAGAAAGGCCGACGGTCAGCCGCAGAGCACACTGCCGCCGTTGTTGAGGAGGTAGACAGACTGCTTGACGCCGGGGCAATTAGAGAAGTCACTTACCCTACGTGGCTCTCCAATACAGTGGTGGTGAAGAAGAAAAATGGGACTTGGCGAGTGTGCGTCGACTTCACGGATCTGAACAAAGCTTGCCCCAAAGACTGTTTTCCTCTACCTAGAATCGACCAGCTCGTCGATGCGACGGCACATCATCAACGCATGAGCTTCCTCGATGCTTACAGAGGCTACCATCAAATCGCCATGCATCCAGATGACCAAGACAAAACTGCCTTCCTCACCCCAAGAGGAACCTATTGCTACAAAGTTATGCCCTTTGGGCTGAAGAATGCAGGGAAAACCTACCAAAGATTGGTCACTGCCATGTTCAAAGAGCAACTCGGCCACACTATGGAAGTATACATTGATGATATGGTGGTCAAGTCCAAAGAAGAACAGAATCATATAGCCGATCTAGAAAAGACATTCAGCATCTTATGCAAATACAGATTTGTGGGAGCCGAATTCATAGGGAAACGTAATCTGATATACCCGGGGAGCCAGGAATTGAACGGCTCCATTCGGCTCAACTAAGATGCCGACTACGGATTTAAGGCCGAATATACCTGAGAAGGCATATCAGGACAAAAGGAAGAATATTAAATAAAAAGTGGACTCTGGCCCCGAGGCCCAGAAAAGTGGATATAAATACAAGAGCTTCGGATCTGTGGAGGTATGTAAGAATCACTTCTAAAAACTTAGTAAACAAGCTTTCTTGAGGAAAACTGACTTGTCCGTCGGAGTGCTAATTCCGGCACCCCCGACCGGAGTATTTGTGTCTTTGCAGGTGACTAGCAGAGGATCATCAGCGTCTCCCAGGATCGAGAGAGTATTTCCAATCCACTTCCCCACAACTGGCGCCGTCTGTGGGAATACTCGAATACATCCATGGAAGGCGTGACTGACGATCCTCCGATGGCCACCGACGAAACTGCACAGAGAGACGACTTCGCTCCGGCAAATATCCTCGGAAAGGAAACTGTCGCGCAGCGACGCGTCTCGAGCTCTAACTCACCAACGACTCCAACGAAGGAAATGATGCAAGCGACCGTAGAACAAGCCAGACAGATCCAACAGAGTTTGGACAACATCATCGCTGAGAACGAACGCCTTCGCCGCGATTTGGCCTTAGAAAAAGCAAAGTCCGAGCGGGCAAGGCTCAAAGTTCCTGAGCGATCCCCAAGGGCAGGCCCTCAACGACCTCGAGGTCACCGCGCCTTAACCGATCACCTTGACGCGGTGACAGAGGATTCACGTCGCCCAAAAGACGTCCCGCTTGACACTGTACATATGATATACAGCCTGCCGATAGCCCCGACTGTACATGCAATCCAGTCACTTCCAGGCCCCCAGCATCAGCTCACACCAACAAAGCGACCCCGACTCCGAGAAGCGCCAAGCATCACCTTCGACGACTCTGATTTGAGCGGCATAACACTCCCCCACGTAGATCCTCTGGTTGTCGCGCTGCGCGTAAACAGATTCACCGTCGAACGCGTCCTTATCGACCAGGGAAGCACTTCGGAGGTTATGTACTATAAAACCTTCGTCAAACTCGGGTTCAACGATTCGGATCTGACTCCCGCTCCTTATCCACTATTCGGCTTCAACGCCAACCCGGAGTACCCATTGGGAAAGATCAGTCTACCCGTTCGAGCTGGCTCCAGAACGGTGGACGTGGAATTCTTGGTCGTTAGGTTACCGTCGCCGTACAATCTCATCATGGGGCGATCATGGTTGCATACCCTGCAGGCCGTCCCAAGCACCTACCACCAGCTACTACGTTTCCCAACGGAATACGGCGTCGAGCAGATCCGTGGCTCTCAACAGTCAGCGAAAACATGTTATCTTCTCGCCGCTAAGACGCCGAAGGAACTGCAAGTAAATTCCATCGAAGTACCCAATCGAGAGGTTCTGGATGACGTCGGGCGTCAACCAAACGAAAAGGCCACGGAAGGTTTAGACCGGGTTGACATTGATGGAAGCCCAGAAAAGTTTTTTATGATCGGCGCCTCTCTGAGCCAGGTCGACAGACAGCAGCTGATCACTTTCTTACTCGGCAACCTCGACGTCTTTGCGTGGACTCCATACGAGATGCCGGGAATAGACCCGTCAGTCTCACAACACCATCTAAATGTCGACCCCCGGTGCAAGCCGATCATTCAGAAAGGCCGGCGATCCTCCGCAGAACACACCGCCGCCGTTGTAGAAGAAGTTGACAAACTGCTTGACGCCGGGGCAATCAGAGAAGTCACCTACCCCACGTGGCTCTCCAACACCGTGGTGGTGAAAAAGAAAAATGGAACTTGGCGAGTGTGCGTCGATTTCACAGATCTGAACAAAGCTTGCCCCAAAGACTGCTTCCCCTTACCAAGAATCGACCAACTCGTCGATGCGACGGCACGCCATCGGCGCATGAGTTTCCTCGATGCCTACAGGGGCTACCATCAGATCGCCATGAATCCGATGATCAGGACAAAACTGCATTTCTCACTCCAAGAGGTACCTACTGCTACAAGGTTATGCCTTTTGGACTGAAAAATGCAGGGGCAACTTACCAAAGACTGGTCACCACAATGTTCAAAGAACAGCTTGGACACACTATGGAAGTATACATCGATGACATGGTGGTCAAATCCAAAGAAGAGCAAAACCATATAGCCGATCTGGAAAAGACCTTCAATACCCTACGCAAATACGGAATGAAGCTAAACGCTTCCAAATGCGCATTCGGAATCGGCTCCGGCAAATTCCTGGGTTATATCGTCAACCACCGAGGAATCGAAGCCAACCCGAGGCAAGTCACAGCAATTTTGGAGCTGAGTTCCCCCCGTTCTGTGAAAGAAGTCCAGAAGTTGATGGGAATGGCTGCTGCACTCAACAGGTTCATCAGCCGATCTACAGACCGATGCAGACAATTCTTTCAAACACTACGTTTGGGCAGAGCTTTCGAATGGTCCGCCGAATGCGAAGCAGCTTTCAACGGTTTGAAGACCTACCTCCGGACAGTACCTCTTCTAACAACGCCCGCTACCGGCGACCCCCTCATCCTATATCTGGCAGTCTCCGACAGGGCTGTCAGCGCCGTATTATTAAAAGAGGAGGAGGGGCAGCAACAGCCAGTGTATTATGTGAGCAAGGCAATGGTGGACGCCGAAACACGCTACCTACCGCTGGAAAAACTCGTCCTAGCCTTGGTCATGGCAGCAAGAAAACTGATGCATTATTTCCAAGCACACAGCATTAGGGTGCTAACAGACTATCCCCTCCGGTCAGTACTACGGAATGCAGAAGCATCAGGGCGTGTTTCGAAGTGGGCTCTCGAACTCGGCCAATACGACATTCAGTTTTTACCCAAAACCGCAATCAAGGGGCAGGTGCTTGCGGACTTTGTTGCCGAATTCACAGGAGGGCTTGCCGACCTCAAGCCTGATGACCTCCAGCCAAAGGCCGAAGATCGGTCGAAGCCAGATTGGAGAATTTATGTTGGGGACATTTGGCAATTATACTGTGATGGGTCATCTAACCAACGGGGCAGCGGCGCCGGCGTAGTAATTATGTCTCCAGACGGCGCAGTAATTGAGCAGGCCGTCAAGCTCGGCTTCGAAGCATCAAATAACGAAGCCGAATACGAAGCCCTTTTAGCCGGACTGCGGAACGCGCATCTGCTCGGCGCGCGGCGGCTGTTGGTGTTTTGCGACTCAAAATTGGTAATCAACCAGCTAAAGGGGGAGTACGCGGCAAGAGACGAGCGTATGGCGGCCTATATGAAAACGGCTAACTCCTTGCTGACAAAATTCGACCATCATGAACTAAACCAAATAACACGCGATCAAAATACACACGCGGATGCCCTGGCCTGCTTAGCCTCCGCCATCAACTCCGAGCTCAAGCGTACCATCGAAGTAGGTTTCGTCCCAAAACCAAGTATCGGCCCTCCGGAGGAAACCCACATCAATATTATAGAATCCGCTCCAAGTTGGAAGGACCCCATTGCTGCATTCCTTTCTTCTGAGCAACTCCCAGAGGACAAAAAAGAAGCACACAAACTGCGAAACAAGGCCCTGCGGTATTACTTAGATCCACAAGGAGGGCTTTACAAAAAGTCCCTCTCTGGACCATACTTGGAATGCGTGCACCCGGACAGAGTAGAGGAGCTGCTCACTGAGATACATGATGGCAGTTGTGGTGCCCATTCGGGGGGACGCTCCCTGGCCCATCGGGCGATAACACAGGGATATTATTGGCCGACGATGAGAGCCGACGCAGAAAATTATGTCAAGAAATGCGAACAATGCCAAAAGTTCTCCCCATTAACTCATCAGCCGGCAGAAGCTTTGAATTCTATCACAAGCCCCTGGCCGTTTGCTCAGTGGGGACTCGATATCGTGGGACCATTGCCAAGGGCCCCAGGGAACAAGCGATTTTTGATCGTAGCACCGATTACTTCACAAAGTGGGTCGAAGCGGAGGCTCTAACCCATATACGGGATTCCGACATTAAGCGCTTCGTGTGGAGGAACATCATTACACGATTCGGCATACCACGAGCATTGATCTCAGATAATGGTACTCAGTTCGATTGTGGCGTATACCGAGAATTGTGCAGCAAATATGGTATTGAGCCCTACTTCTCTACGCCAGCCTACCCCCAAAGTAACGGTCAAGCGGAAGCTTCAAACAAATCCATCTTGAACGGCATTAAAAAGAGGCTGGAAAACGCCAAAGGCAGATGGGTTGAAGAGTTGCCGAGTGTACTGTGGGCCCATCGAACAACGCCAAGACGATCTACCGGAGAAACGCCGTTCGCCTTATGCTTCGGAACCCAGGCAATCTTACCCCTAGGGATCGGCTTGCCAACTCTGAGATCGCAAGCCTTCGACACAGGCCGAAATGACATGATGCTCGCTCTGGACCTGGTTCTGATCGAAGAACGGAGAGACCGCGCCTTAGCGTCCATGGCACGATATCAGCAGCAGCTTGCCAAGTCATACAACCTTCGAGTTCAGTTACGCCGCTACAATCCAGGTGAACTGGTCCTAAAGAAGGTACTGCCAGCCGACCGGAGGCCAGCCGATGGAAAGCTTGGTCCAAACTGGGACGGCCCCTATCAGATAGATTCCGTCGCAGGCGTAGGGGCGTATCGGCTCTCCGACATGTCAGGAAGAAGCCTGCCGCGGCCGTGGAATTCGACACATCTACGTAAATTTTATCAATGACCCGACCTGTGGGCTTGATACTTGTACGCATGTCATTGTAATGCAAGGTTTCGTGTTCTTACATGTTTGCGCTCAACATTTAATGCCGAATAAAGTCTCCGGATTCGGAGCCCCCTTTGGTGCACACCTTAGGGCCGAATAAAGTCTCCGGATTCGGAGCGCCCTTCGTGCACGTCACGATTGGCCAAAACAAGTCTCCGGATTCGGAGCGCCCTTTGGGGCATGACCCCTTAGGGCCGAATAAAGTCTCCGGATTCGGAGCGCCCTTCGTGCATGTCACGATTGGCCAAAACAAGTCTCCGGATTCGGAGCGCCCTTTGGGGCATGACCCCTTATGGCCGAATAAAGTCTCCGGATTCGGAGCGCCCTTCGTGCACGACACGATTGGCCAAAACAAGTCTCCTGATTCGGAGCCCCCTTTGGTACACACCTTAGGGCCGAATAAAGTCTCCGGATTCGGAGCGCCCTTTGGGGCATGACCCCTTATGGCCGAATAAAGTCTCCGGATTCGGAGCGCCCTTCGTGCACGACACGATTGGCCAAAACAAGTCTCCGGATTCGGAGCGCCCTTTGGGGCATGACCCCTTATGGCCAAATAAAGTCTCCGGATTCGGAGCGCCCTTCGTGCACGACACGATTGGCCAAAACAAGTCTCCGGATTCGGAGCGCCCTTTGGGGCATGACCCCTTAGGGCCGAAACAAGTCTCCGGATTCGGAGCGCCCTTCGTGCACGACACGATTGGCCAAAACAAGTCTCCGGATTCGGAGCCCCCTTTGGTACACCTTAGGGCCGAATAAAGTCTCCGGATTCGGAGCGCCCTTCGTGCACGACACGATTGGCCAAAACAAGTCTCCGGATTCGGAGCGCCCTTTGGGGCATGACCCCTTATAGCCGAATAAGTCTCCGGATTCGGAGCGCCCTTCGTGCACGACACGATTGGCCAAAACAAGTCTCCGGATTCGGAGCCCCCTTTGGTACACCCTTAGGGCCGAATAAAGTCTCCGGATTCGGAGCGCCCTTTGGGGCATGACCCTTATGGCCGAATAAAGTCTCCGGATTCGGAGCGCCCTTCGTGCACGACACGATTGGCCAAAACAAGTCTCCGGATTTGGAGCGCCCTTTGGGGCATGACCCCTTAGGCCGAATAAAGTCTCCGGATTCGGAGCGCCCTTCGTGCACGACACGATTGGCCAAAACAAGTCTCCGGATTCGGAGCGCCCTTTGGGGCATGACCCCTTAGGGCCGAAACAAGTCTCCGGATTCGGAGCGCCCTTCGTGCACGTCACGTTTGGCCAAAACAAGTCTCCGGATTCGGAGCCCCCTTTGGTACACACCTTAGGGCCGAATAAAGTCTCCGGATTCGGAGCGCCCTTTGGGGCATGACCCCTTATGGCCGAATAAAGTCTCCGGATTCGGAGCGCCCTTCGTGCACGACATGATTGGCCAAAACAAGTCTCCGGATTCGGAGCGCCCTTTGGGGCATGACCCCTTATGGCCGAATAAAGTCTCCGGATTCGGAGCGCCCTTCGTGCACGACACGATTGGCCAAAACAAGTCTCCGGATTCGGAGCCCCCTTTGGTGCACACCTTAGGGCCGAATAACGTCTCCGGATTCGGAGCGCCCTTTGGGGCATGACCTCTTAGGGCCGAATAAAGTCTCCGGATTCGGAGCGCCCTTCGTGCACGTCACGTTTGGCCAAAACAAGTCTCCGGATTCGGAGCCCCCTTTGGTACACACCTTAGGGCCGAATAAAGTCTCCGGATTCGGAGCGCCCTTCGTTGATGTCACGATTACTCGGCCATCTTTTCAGAGAATGCCTAGGCCAACCCACGAGCACGAACCGATTAGGCTCTTCACGCTCGCGCCCTGGCCAAGGCAAGGGCAGATTTATTAATCTAGTAGCCTCGCTTTACTCGGCCATCTTTTCAGAGAATGCCTAGGCCAGCCCACGAGCACGAACCGAATTAGGCTCTTCACGCTCGCGCCCTGGCCAAGGCAAGGGCAGATTTATTAATCTAGTAACCTCGTTTTACTCGGCCATCTTTTCAGAGAATGCCTAGGCCAGCCCACGAGCACGAACCAATTAGGCTCTTCACGCTCGCGCCCTGGCCAAGGCAAGGGCAGATTTATTAAACAATATCACCATAAAATTACAGAAACATCAGCACATCGAGCAGCATTCATAACATTTTATAACTGCAAAAAAGTATCGACGTCCATTTCTGTATCATAACTTTTATAATATCAACCCACATGAAAAACACGGAAAACGTCCGATAAAACAAATACAAAATAACAAAAACAAACGGAAAAAGTACTTTCTCGAAATCATAACAATTGTGCATCGTAAAGATCAACCCTCGGAATCAGTCTCCAACGGATCGATGTCCACTTGCTCATACGGTATTGGCATATCCAGCGAAACTCCAGCTGCAGCAAGGGCTTTCTCCCAACCATGCTTGAAGCCCCGATTCTCAAACCTAGAGACCTGGTCCACATACTCGGCGAGTCCAGCCTCTTTCCCGGCTTCGAACCTTTTTGAATCGGCAATCTCCTTTGCCGCTTTCGTTTCAGCCAACTCAGCCTCCAGTCTGGCAACCGCCTTTTGGGACAAGCCAAGTGCAGCTTCCATACTGTCGGCCTTCTTCTCGGACTCCGCTCTCAACTTATCCGCGTGACGAGCTCTCTCTACCTCGTCCTCTGCCCGAGAAGCTTCCTGTTTCGCTCTTAAAAATTCGTCCTCGGCCCTCTTCCTCTGGTCCTCAACTTGCTTTCGTAAATGACTAATCTGCCTGACGGCGGCCCACATCGGCTATCCTACCAACGGTCTGCAAAAGAAAAAGTCAGAAAACACAACGCGCACAATTTTTGGATGAAGGAAAAGTCAGAATACCCACCACAAGGGCCGACTGTGCGGCTAACATTGTCGCATTCAAATCCGGTTCCAACTGGAAAGCCTCCATATCAGACGGCAACGACAAAGACGTTGCCACGCCAAACGCAACCTCTGGGTCTTTACGTGCAGAGGCATCCGAAGGAACCGGCGTGTTCCTTACCATTGGTCGAATCACAAAGGGCACAACCTCGCTCGATCCCCCCATTCGAGGGCGTTTGCCGCCGAGATCTTCCAAGCTGGCCTCATGATCCCTAACGCGTTTCTCCGTCTTTTCATCAACGTCCTGAACGGCTTTCCCAACCAATGCGGATTCGGCATTCTTATCTGCTGCCGTCCCCTCAACAATTTCTAAAGACGTCGATTTGGTAACTGAGAGGGAATGTTGAGATGTACTGGTGGGCGTTTCGGTCGAAAGACCCTCCGCTCGTCGCCGTGCAGCTAATCTCTCCGCATTCGCCTTCTTAGCGAGCTTTGTCAGGCTTAACCCAGCCATGTCAGTAGATCCCGAGAGGAGAAGGTTTTCTGCACATTGAAGAACGTCGCCAATAGAAAGGTTCCCCCGCCCCGATGTGGAGGGAGGGTCGGCAGAATCCGATACCTCTTCCGATTCGGCCTCGGACTGATCTGATTCGGCAGTATGGGATATTTCAGTATTATCCGAATCGGACCCTTCAAAACCTATTCGTCTCAAATTTTTGAAGTCGGAAAAAATACGAGCAACAAGAAAATCTTCCCCCTCCGGAATCGGTATGTTTTCCGCAGCCGAAAAGGTCGTATATGTAGGCTCGTAGCAAAGCAGAACGTGAGCCGCTCTTCCCTGTTTGTGAAGACTACGACGGCCGAAGTAACTAAGAGCAATCCTAATATCCGAAAGAACGGCGTCGTCAGTTGAAGCTCGTATCTTCTTTAAATTGCTCCCTGCAAAAGACAAGCCATAAGACTCAAGAAAACGGTATGGCAGATATGAGCATATAACACAAGCAAGAAAGCATTCGGCGACCTGGTTCGCCCCTACGTCTAGGAACAGGATCAACGCGGTCCTCCCCTTCGTTGAACTCCCAGTTGCCGCGGATGACGACCATAACATCATCAACTCGTTTCCCAGAACTGGAAAGCATAGTGATTAACTGATGGTCTGTATCCTTAGCTCTGAGGAAGTAACGCCCGTGCCGACCAGAGGACTTGGCCAGAGCATAACAATGCCGAATGGCAGGGATGCCAAGGTTCATCCCAAGGCAGCGGTTCAGCGCTACAACCCCCATTATAATTCTAAAGAAATTCACATTGGTTGGGAGGGGATCAAATCCCAATGGCGAAGAGCAGCCCTCAAAAATGGGTGAAGAGGAAAGCGGACGCCACCCTCTGCGATTGACAAGAGGGGAAAGACAATCGTGGTTTCGTCTTCCATCTCCATGTCAAGAGTGCCGTCCGCCACAAACGACAAGTGGACATCGTCGGGAACAGAAAAATGACGCCTAAAGCCAACGATTCGGTCCGACGAAAGTAGGTCTTTCAAATGTTTCGCCATAACCTACTGTCTATGATGAAACACGACGGAATAAACAAAATAGGAAAAACTTCAGAGCAAGGGAGAAGAAAACTTACGAAAAATGAAGAAAGTATCACATACGGAAGAATTGCAAGAACGATTCGAAGAGCGACCCAGCAATCAGCGTCATGAAGTATGAATTCGAAAGGACATCAGATTTTAAAATCATAATAAATAGGCGTGTACGAAGGGTCGGGGAGTTGAGGCAATGATTAAAGGGGGAGTAATTAAACGTCCGCGTGATAAGTCTGATCCGCGAACTTCGGTTCAGAGTCTTTGAAAATTGGAACCAAGCATTTCACCCAACTGTCATTAAGAGAACGCTTGGGGGGCAATTGTGGGAGCCGAATTCATAGGGAAACGTAATCTGATATACCCGGGGAGCCAGGAATTGAACGGCTCCATTCGGCTCAACTAAGATGCCGACTACGGATTTAAGGCCGAATATACCTGAGAAGGCATATCAGGACAAAAGGAAGAATATTAAATAAAAAGTGGACTCTGGCCCCGAGGCCCAGAAAAGTGGATATAAATACAAGAGCTTCGGATCTGTGGAGGTATGTAAGAATCACTTCTAAAAACTTAGTAAACAAGCTTTCTTGAGGAAAACTAACTTGTCCGTCGGAGTGCTAATTCCGGCACCCCCGACCAGAGTATTTGTGTCTTTGCAGGTGACTAGCAGAGGATCATCAGCGTCTCCCAGGATCGAGAGAGTATTTCCAATCCACTTCCCCACAAGAATGAAACTGAATGCTTCCAAGTGTGCGTTCGGAATCGGCTCTGGCAAATTCCTAGGTTACATCGTCAATCACCGAGGAATCGAAGCCAACCCGAGGCAAGTCACAGCAATTTTGGAACTCGGCTCCCCCCGTTTAGTAAAAGAAGTCCAAAAGTTGATGGGGATGGCCGCTGCACTTAACAGATTTATCAGCTGGTCTACAGATCGCTGTCGACAATTCTTTCAGACACTACGGCAGGGTAAGGCTTTTGAATGGTCCACCGAATGCGAATCAACCTTCAACGGACTCAAGACGTACCTCCGCTCAGTACCTCTCTTGACAACACCCGCCGCTGGTGACCCGCTCATCCTATATCTGGCAGTTTCCGATAGGGCCGTCAGCACCGTACTGTTAAAAGAGAAGGAGGGAGAGCAATGGCCAGTGTATTATGTGAGCAAGGCAATGGTTGACGCCGAAACACGCTACCTTCCGTTGGAAAAACTCATCTTAGCCCTAGTCATGGCGGCAAGAAAACTGGTGCATTACTTCCAGGGACATAGCATTGGGGTGCTAACAGATTATCCCCTCCGATTAGTACCACGGAGTGCAGAAGCATCGGGACGTGTTTCAAAATGGGCTCTTGAACTCGACCAATACGACATTCGGTTTTTACCTAAAACTGCAATCAAGGGGCAGGTGTTGGCCGACTTTGTGGCCGAATTCACCGGCGAGCTTGCCAACCTCAAACCTGATGAAGTTCGATTAAGGGCCGAAGTTCTATCAAAGCCGAACTGGAGAATTTATGTCAGGGATATTTGGCAATTATACTGTGATGGATCATCTAACCAAAGGGGCAGTGGCGCCGGAGTTGTAATCATGTCTCCAGACGGCGCAGTAATTGAGCAGGCCGTCAAGCTTGGCTTCGAAGCATCAAATAACGAAGCCGAATACGAAGCCCTTCTAGCCGGTCTGCGAAATGCCCACCTTCTCGGCGCGCGGCGTCTACTTGTGTTTTGTGATTCAAAGTTGGTAATCAATCAACTAAAGGGGGAGTACGCGGCAAGAAACGGCCGTATGGCGGCCTACATGAAAATGGCCAATTCCTTGCTGGCAAAATTTGACCATCATGAACTGAACCAAATAACACGCGACCAGAACACACACGCGGATGCCTTGGCATGTTTAGCTTCCGCCATCAATTCTGAGATCAAATGGACCATCGAAGTAGGTTTCATCTCGGAGCCAAGTATTGGCCCTTCGGAGGAAATCCATGTCAATGTTATAGAATCCGCACCAAGCTGGATGGACCCCATTGCTGCATTCCTCTCTTCTGAACAACTCCCAGAGGACAAAAAAGAAGCACACAAGCTGCGAAATAAAGCCCTGCGATACTATTTGGATCCACAATGAGGGCTTTACAAAAAGTCCCTCTCTGGTCCATATTTAGAATGCGTGCACCCCGACAAAGTGGAAGAGCTTCTGACAGAGATACATGAGGGCAGTTGCGGTGCCCATTCCGGCGGACGCTCCCTGGCCCATCGAGCTATAACGCAGGGGTATTATTGGCCGACAATGAGAGCTGATGCGGAGAGTTATGTAAAAAAGTACGAACAGTGCCAAAAGTTCTCCCCATTAACCCATCTGCCTGCCGAAGAGTTGAACTCTAACACCAGCCCCTGGTCGTTTGCTCAGTGGGGACTTGATATCGTAGGGCCATTGCCCAGGGCCCCAGGGAACAAGCGATTCTTAATCGTCACGATAGACTACTTCACAAAATGGGTCGAAGCGGAGGCTCTAACACATATACGAGATGCCGACATTAAACGCTTTGTATGGAGAAACATCATAACACGATTCAGCATTCCGAGAGCTCTAATCTTAGACAATGGCACCCAGTTCGATTGTGGCGTATACCGAGAGTTATGCAGCAAATATGGTATTCGGCCTTACTTCTTGACACCGGCCTACCCCCAAAGCAATGGTCAGGCCGAAGCCTCTAACAAATCCATCTTGGACGGCATCAAAAAGAGGCTGGAAAAAGCTAAAGGCAAATGGGTCGAAGAATTGCCGAGTGTATTGTGGGCTCATCGTACTACGCCGAGGAGATCCACCGGAGAAACGCCGTTTGCTCTATGCTTTGGAACCCAGGCAATCTTACCCCTGGAAATCAGCCTCCTAACTCTGAAATCGCAAGTTTTTGACACGGGCCGAAACGACATGATGCTTGCCCTAGATCTAATTCTAATCGAAGAACGAAGAGACCGCGCCCTGGCATCCATGGCACGCTATCAGCAGCAGCTCGCCAAGTCGTACAATCAGCGAGTTCAGTTGCGCCAATACACGCCAGGAGAGCTTGTCCTAAAGAAGGTACTTCCAGCCGACCGAAAACCGGCCGATGGAAAATTGGGTCCAAACTGGGACGGCCCCTATTAAATTGAATCCATCGCAGGAACAGGGGCATATCGGCTCTCAGACATGACAGGAAGAAGCCTGCCACGGCCTTGGAATTCTACACATTTACGTAAATTCTATCATTGACCCGACTTGTGGGCTTGATACTTGTACGTGTTCCACCTTTGTAATACAAAGTTTCTCATTTTCTCAGGCTCGCCCCCAACCCTTGTTAATAAGGGCCGATTAAGCCTTCCAAGGCCAAAACAAAGACTCCAGATTCGGAGCCCCTTTTGGTGCATGACACCTTAAGGGCCGATTGAGACTCCGGATTCGGAGCGCCCTTCGTGGATATCACGATTGGCCAAAATAAAGCCTCCGGATTCGGAGCCCCTTTTGGTGCATGACACCTTAAGGGCCGATTGAGACTCCGGATTCGGAGCGCCCTTCGTGAATATCACGATTGGCCAAAATAAAGACTCCGGATTCGGAGCCCCTTTTTGATGCAAGACACCTTAAGGCCGATTAAGGCTCCGGATTCGGAGCGCCCTTCGTGGATATCACGATTGGCCTTGCTGAGATTTGTATTCGGACCACTTGATTGGCCGAATATATATTCACTAAGAATCGTTCTTAATTCAGACCGGTCAATGCATGTCTAAACATTTACGCCATGCAACACAAAACTTGCCAGAAAGTTGAAATAATACGATTAATTAAGACCAAATACAAACGTTGAAAAGAAAAGAAATTATATTTATTCGGCGCAATGTTTATTCATTCGGCACCCTCATCGTTGCTCTTTTCAATTTCGAAATCGGGATAAGGAAAGTGGTGGTGATGATACAGGGGCAAGGCCGAATCAATTGCCACGGATTCGAGAGACCCCTCGGTTTGAAGGGCCTTGATCCAGCCTTGCTTGAATCCACGATTTTCACATCGACAGACCTCCTCGGCAAGGTCCTGTTTGGTCTTCTCTATCCTGACCTTCAAGCCATCTTGAAACCCCTTTTCATAACCCGAGGTCTGTCGGGTTCCTCTCCGCGCAACAACCAATTTTGATTGATCGGCCACAACTGACGCGCTCGCTCGAGCATTATTCAGCTCCCGAAGCTCACGCTCAGCCTTTTCAGCACGAATCTCCAAACTGCGATTCCTTTCGTCCTTTTTCTCGCTCTCACATCGCGCTTCCCGCAGACGCATGCCGACTTCGTAAGCAGTATATAGTCCTTTCACGGCTCCATGAATGCCGTCTTGAAATACTTCAAAATCTCGACGTCCGACCATCGATTGTTGGACTTCCGGCGGGAATATCTGTCGAGCAAACTCGACTGCCACATCTGGGTCTTTAATGATAGAGTCCGCCTCCGTCATTGGTCCATTCCTCACAGAAACTGCAAAACTCAACGGCCATGGCGTCGTATCAGGCTCGATTCTCGGTTGACTGTCCTTTCGGGGCGATCTACTTCGATGACTAAGGGGCTGCTGTGTTACCTAATCCTTAGACGTTCTTCTTCCCGAACGCGTAGGCTCGCTACTACGACTCATTGCGACGTCTGATTCAGTCAATCTTCGTCCCTCCCCAGTTGCCTGGATAGAAATAAGTAGGGCCTCTGGCGTGCACCAGCTCCATTTATCCTTTAATGTTTGCAGCTTTCCCGATGCAACGTCAGCAATCCCAAACGTCAACAGTCGGATGACGATTGTCCAGCCCCCGAGGCAATGCCAGCAATCCCAAGGGCAGATTTATCAATCTTGTCGGCCGCGTTTCCAAGCGCAACCGCCGATCAATCTGTGCCTCAGCCAGCCCGCGAGTTAGGCCCGTTCGGCTTCTCAAGCTCGCACCCTGGCTAAGGCAATGGTAGATTTATTAATCTTGTCGGCCGAGTTTCCATGTGCAACGGCCGATCAATCTGTGCCTCAGCCAGCCCGCGAGTTAGGCTCGTTCGGCTTCTCAAGCTCGCACCTTGGCTAAGGCAAGGGCAGATTTATTAATCTTGTCGGCCGAGTTTCCAAGCGCAACTACCGATCCATCTGTGCCTTAGCCAGCCCGCGAGTTAGGCCCACTCGGCTTCCGAAGCTCGTGCCCTGGCTAAGGCAAGGGCAGATTTATCAATCTTGTCGGCCGCGTTTCCAAGCGCAACGGCCGATCAATCTGTGCCTCAGCCAGCTCGCGAGTTAGGCCCGTTCAGCTTCTCAAGCTCACGCCTAGCTAAGGTAAGGGCAGATTTATTAATCTTGTCAGCCGAGTTTCCAAGCGCAACCGCCGATCAATCTGTGCCTGAGCCAGCCCGCGAGTTAGGCCCACTCGGCTTCCGAAGCTCGCTCCCTGGCTAAGGCAAGGGCAGATTTATTAATATTGTCAGCCGCATTTCCAGGCGCAACGGCAGATCAATCTGTGCCTTAGCCAGCCCGCGAGTTAGGCCCATTCGGCTTCCCAAGCTCGCGCCTAGGCTAAGGCAAGGGCAGATTTATTAAGCAGCCGATCTAACCATAATCGAAAGCAATAGCATTCAACATTTTCCTTAACCAGTTGAGCACAACTTATGCAATTTTTTATATATACTCAAGCTACTAAACAAAAAGATTTACTCATGACTGTAGAAGATTTACTCATGACTATAGCAACAGATGAAAAATACTAAATTAAAAACTGTAAAAGTACATTCGACATCCTAAAAACTGTCAGTCGGCCGGATCAGCCATCAAAATCAGACTCCAATGGCTCAACATCCACTTGCTCATATGGTATTGGCGTTATCAACGAAGCGTTAGTAGCAGTAAGGGCTTTGTGCCAGCCATGTTTGAATCCCCGATTTTCAAACTTGGAGACTTGGTCAACGTACTCGGCTAGTCCAACATTCTTCCCGACCTCGAATACTTTGGAAGACTCTGAGTCGGCTGCTTCCTTCGCCGCCTTCATCTCAGCCAACTCAGCCTCCAGTTTGGAGATCGCCTTCTGGGCCAATTTGAGTGCATCTTCGCTCGCGTCCGCCTTCTTTTCGGCATCCGATCTCAATTGATCCGCGCTACGAGCCCTCTCCATCTCGGCGTTGGCCCTTGAGGCTTCCTTATTCGCCCTCAAAGCCTCGACTTCGGCCCTTCTCCTCTGGCCTTCAACTTCCTCGCGCAGATGGCCAATCTTTTTGACAGCGTCGCGATGGCGACGGCCCAAATCGGCTATCCATCCGACGGTCTACAAAACAAGAATTTAAAACCTTAACTTCAATAGTATTTGGATTAAGTGAAGCTAAGTTCGAATATGTACCAAAAGTGCTGATTGGGCGGCTAGTTCTGTCGCATTCAGATCCATTTCCACCCATAAAGCCTCCTTGTCAGACGGCAATGACACGGACGTAGCCAAGCTGAATGCGACTTCTGGATCTTTAAGCGTCGAAGCATCAGAAGAAACCAGCATGTTTCTTATCATCGGCTGAATGACAAAAGGAATGATCACGTCCGATCCCTCTAATCGAGGACGTTTGCCGCCGTGTTCCTCTAAGCCGGCCTCAAACTCGGCAGGGCGTTTCTCTGCCTCAACTTCTTGGTCGACCTGCACGATCACAGCAGATTCGGCATTCCGATTTTCTGCCATTTCAACCGCAACCCGCACGGACTCTGATTCGCTAACAGGCAGGGAGAATTGAGATTCGGTGGCGGGTGGTATTTCAGACGGAAGGGCCTCCGCCCTTCGCCGCGCGGCCAACCTTTCCGCATTCCCCTTCCTGGCAAGTTTTGTCAGGCTTAACCCAGCTATGTCTTTGGGGTCTGCGGCGGAAATAATCTCCAAGCCGTGAACAACGCCGTCAAGTGAAAGATCCCCTCGGCCTGAAGTGGATGGGGGATCGGCCGAATTCAATACCTCGTCAGACTCGGTGTCAGACTGATCTGATTCGATAACATTAGCTATGTCCCGCTTCGAATCAGACCCTTCAAAACCAACCTGCCTCAAATTTTTGAAGTCGGACAAAATAAGAGCGATAAGAGAATCTTCACCCTCCGGAACAGGGATATTTTCCGCCGCCGAGAAGGTCCTATATGTCGGCTCGTAACGAAGCAAAATATGCACCGACCTCCTTTGTTTCTAAAGACTTCGACGGCCGAAATATTTGAGTGCGACTTCTATATCCGAAAGAACGGCGCCGTCAGTTGAAGTCACAACTTTCTTCAAATTGCTCCCTACACAAGCCAAGCCGTCACATTTCAAAGAGGAGGCTTCATAACAAAAATGAACAAATAATAAAAGCGAGAAGGCAATCAGCCACCTGGCTCGCCCCTCCGTCTAGGAATAAGGTCGACGTGATCCTCTCCTTCGCCAAATTCCCAGTTACCCTGGACAACGACCATAACATCATCAACTCGTTTTCCAGAACTGGAAAGCATAGTAATCAGCTGATGGTCGATATCCTTGGCCCTAAGGAAGAAACGCCCGTCCCGACCAGAAGACTTAGCCAAGGCATAACAATGCCGGATGGCTGGAATGCCAAGGTTAATTCTTAGGCAACGGTTGAGCGCTATAATCCCCATTATGATTCTAAAGAAATTCACATTAGGTTGGGAAGGGATTAAACCCCAGTAGCGAAGCACAGCCCTAAGAAACGGGTGAAGGGGGAAATGGACTCCACCCTCTGCAATTGACAAAAGAGGAAAGACAATCGTGGTTTCGTCCTCCCTCTCCATATCAAGAGTGCCATCTGCCACAAGCGATAGACGGACATCATCAGGAATGGAGAAATGGCGTTTAAAGCCAGCGATTCGATCTGACGAGAGGAGGTCTTTCAAATGTTTCGCCATACCCTACAGTTTGTGAGAATATGCCAAGGAAGGAACAAACCAGAAAAAGTCTTCAAAGCAAAGGAGGAGAGAACTTACAAAGGACGAAGGGGATATCGGAAAACAGAGTTGCAGGGACTATCCAAAAGGCGATCCAGCGATGAAGCGTCACGAAATATATGAAAGGATGTCAAAATTTTAAATCGTAATAAATAAACACGTGCGCGAAGGGGGAAAGTCGACACGACAACCGAAAGGGGTGCGCTTAGATATCCGCATGACGATGAGGCCAACCGCCGAATTTTGGCTCTGACTTTTCAAAATTCAAAACCAAGCACTCCAGCCAACTGTCTTCGGTGAAGTGCTTGGGAGGCAATTATGGGAGCCGAATAAGTAGAAGAGTCAGGAGACGCGTTGTCATGACCCGAACCCGCCCCTATGGGTTAAGGACATAACCGGCTAGTAATCCTGGGATTACCTACGGCCTCAGACCAAAACAGTCGTAATTCATCAGAGTAAAGGGGCCAAACGGAAGTGAAAATTTAAAATTTTGTCCATAGAGCTGTGCTTATATGCACTTCAAAACAACCGTACCCATACACGTTAATAACCCACATCAAAATACAGTTCCAAAAATCCTTTACACGCAGGATCATCCAAAACGAGTCAACCCATGACAGAGTAACTACAAATATACATAAAGTCCTTGCCAACAAGACAAAGTGTAATTACATAACAAAATGGCAAGGATGGGTCTCGTGCGTGAGACACAAGGTTGACTCCCCAAAACTCTTGTTGTTCCCGGCAAACTTCACTGGGGCTAGGTTTGTGCTTCTCTTGACTCACCTACAAACACATGAATGAGCGTGAGCGATAGCCTAGTGAATAATATCAAATACAGCATTTACATAACATTGTAGAACAACATATTCCAAACGGCCTTGGGCCCAATTCATATTTCTATTTAACAAATACATGTAACTAAATACAGATCAAATGACTGCAATTCCAAACATTTCGGCCTTTGGCCCATTCAGAATTCCATCCTTGTCAAAACGGCCTTCAGCCCATTCGATTATGTCAAAACGGCCTTCGGCCCAATCATGTATGTCAAAACGGCCTTTGGCCCACACATTCATATCAAAATGGCCTTTAGCCCATTCAATTATGTTAGAACGGCCTTCGGCCCAATCATATATGTCAAAACGGCCTTTGGCCCACACATTCGTATCGAAACAGCCTTTGGCCCATTCAATTATGTCAGAACGGCCTTCGGCCCACTCATTCATGTCAAAACGACCTTGGGTCCATTCATGTTTATCAAAACGACCTTTGGTCCAATCATGTTTAACAAAACGACCTTTGGTCCATTCATGTTGACTTACATCCACAATCCCAGTTAGCAATTCATAAGCTTATAAGGGAATAAACAATTGGACATTCACAAGCATTCAATATCGATATTACTCACAGTGATCGACACATATCACGAACACAAAAGGGTCACTAATAGCTCAATCCGTTCTTTAATTCACATATTCCTCTTTAGGCTTTATTCTTATCCCATTAACTCATTTACAATGCTTAACACATGCCTAAGAGTGCTTGCAAGTGAAAGAGAACGGAAAACGAAACATAGAATGCGAAAGCAAAATTTTAGAAAACAGGGTCCCCGCTCGAGCGTCAAATTACCCGCTCGAGCGGACCCTTAAGCCCTGCAAAAGTACTGGGTAGGTGACAATTACGCTCGATCGTCCAATGTGGCGCTCGAGCGGATGGCCTCTCAACATAGCTCCCCGCTCGAGTGGACGCTATGTCTGCAAAAAGTACTGGATGCATCATTTTTACGCTCGAGCATGAACTATGACGCTCGAGCGGAAGTTCATCCTTCATGATCCCCGCTCGAGCGTGAACTTACCCGCTTGAGCGGAATCCATGCCTACAAGAACAAAAATACTGGGAGCACGATTTTCCCGCTCGAGCGGCCCTTTCCCCGCTCGAGCGGTCATCAAAAATCTGGGTTTTCCAGATTGAGTTCTTGAGCTCCAATTCAAATTCCAACCAACCAAATATGAATGCAATGGCTCAAATCTCATGTATAATCATGCTAACATAGTATAGACCCCAAATCACAACTCAATGAGGCTCAATTTCACAAATAAGTCACATGCATGCCCCAATCTCCCATTAAACTCATTAACAATATACAAATTCATGCATTCAAGCTCATATCTTCTCAAATTGTACATGCATGTGATGATTTAGCCACATTCTCAACTTGGATAACACAAATGGTGATCAAAACATGAGTTTCAACTAAAACTCTACATGAATCATGTATTTCAAGCTTACACATGCTATTCCAACACAATTTCATACATGCATGCTCATCTCAAGCTTTAATTCCAACAAAACCAACTTAACTCATGCTCTTGAATGCAAACAACCCTTGAACACACAAGATCACACATTACTTTCATGAATTCAAGAGTCAATGGCTTACCTAGAAGCCCAATTCCTTCAATCAATGGTCCAATTTGGAGATGGATTTCAAAACTCTTCAAGCTTGAGTCAAAATAACACAATTCTCTCCCTCTCTCTCTCTCTCTACCAGCTAACTCCTCTCTCTTTCTCTTAGAGTTTGCTCAGCCAAGATCATATATGAGGAAAAGAATTGAACTTAAGAAGGCTTATAATATAGCCCCACTCACATGCATTATTTAACATAAAATAATTGAGCATTACTCGTGAATTAAATCTAATTAATCTGACCCGAATCAGTTTTCAATTAAATTTCACCGTAGGCTCTAAAAATTATGCCAGTCACAATGGCGTAATCAATTTCGGGTTATGTGGCCGATAAGGCCCTCAATTTAATTCCCAAAGTCGATTTTTCAAACAGATATGCATACGGTGAACAGATAAAACTTCACATTCACATATATCCACATAAGGGCACATAAAATCATGCTAAACACATACTCATATTAAATCATACAACCACATACGTATTAGGGACCAATTAACATAATACAGAACAGGGGTATCACACGCGTACCCCAGAAACTAGATACTACTTGGCTTTATATTGCGTAACTAGGGCGCCGAATGCGTTAGTAAAGCCGAATAAACGGGGGACAGTAGCTCCGAATGAGTATAAGGTGATTGGGATAAAAGTAGGCTCAGGTCCCGAGACCCGAAAAGCAAGTATAAATACAAGAACCACAAATCTAGAAAGGTATGCAAGAATCACTCCACTTAACTTAGACAAAAAGCTATCTTGAGTGTCTGAACTAACTTGTCCGTCGGAGTGCTAATTCTGGCACCCCCGACCGGAGTGTTTCCATCTTTTCAGGTGACTAGTTGAGGATCACCAGCGTCTCCCAGGATCTGAAGAGTATTTCCAAACCACTTCTCCACAATATATATGTACATAGCTAGATTCTTAGATGCATGTCACTATATGTTTATTTACTTTATGTTTTGTTCGTGATCCTGGCATAGTAGTGGTAGCTCAATGGATGCTAGTTTATATTTTGTATGATAATAAATGCTTCCGCTTAGGCCCCATATGATATGTATATCAGGTTACGTGTCCATTTCTGATTAGGTCATGCCTGAACTTTTAGGGGCGAGTTCGGGGTATGACATCTTGCGTGTGATACGCTGAGATTTGTCTTCCTTCTCTTGCGTGTGATACGCTGAGAATTGTTTCCCTTCTCTTGCGTGTGATACGCTGAGAATTGTTTCCCTTCTCTTGCGTGTGATACGTTGAGAATTGCCACCCTTCTCTTGCGTGTGATACGCTGAGAATTGCCTCCCTTCCCTTGCATGTGATACACTGAGAATTGCCTCCCTTCCCTCGCGTGTGATACACTGAGAATTGCCTCCCTTCCCTTGCGTGTGATACGCTGAGAATTGCCTCCCTTCTCTTGCGTGTGATACGCTGAGAATTGCCTCCCTTCTCTTGCGTGTGATACGTTGAGAATTGTTTTCCCTTCTCTTGCGTGTGATACGTTGAGAATTGTTTCCCTTCTCTTGCGTGTGATACACTGAGAATTGCCTCCCTTCTCTTGCGTGTGATACGTTGAGAATTGCTTTCCCTTCTCTTGCGTGTGATACGTTGAGAATTGTTTCCCTTCTCTTGCGTGTGATACACTGAGAATTGCCTCCCTTCTTTTGCGTGTGATACGTTGAGAATTGTTTCCCTTCTCTTGCGTGTGATACACTGAGAATTGCCTCCCTTCTCTTGCGTGTGATACGCTGAGAATTGTTTCCCTTCTTTTGCGTGCGATACGCTGAGAAATATTGTGTTTGAGACTCCGGGCTTTCTCGGTAGTCACTTTTAGTATTCTCCGCACGAGACGCGGTGAGAATTGCATAATTTTCTTACGTCCTTTCTGCATGAAATGTAGTTTGATTCTTATTCGCTTGCTTAAATCGTTGCATGTTATGCTTCATTACAGCTCTCTTTGCATGATCATAAGTTATGCTCGGCGTTGTGCATGTCATTTGCATCTCACCCCTGCCTGCGGGCGTATCTCTTTGTTATCTTGTATGTTTGACTAAGTCTTCGGCCTTGTCAAAAATGGGTCATCTCTGGGCTTTGACATTCACTCCCGTCATCTTATGACTTTCGAGTTCTATCAAAGAGGAGTAACTGTAGACACCTGTAGACACCCCATTTTTGACCGACCTTAAGACTCAGACGTCATCGATCGAGCGCTCGGTGACGACGCATGTTGTGCTCGTTCTGAGGTTATAGAGTCTCGGCTGAGAGCCTTGCCTCCGGACTTCGGGACTCTTTTGTGTTTTGCCTCGGTTTGCGAACCAGGTCCTATTTTCTCTATTTTCTCTTCCCGAAGGGAGGGAGAGGTCTCGAAGACCATCTCTCAATGGCCGTAGGCTACGTTTCGTGGTCGTAGGCCACTATTCCCGTTTGGAGACCAGTTTCCAGTTTTCAAAACCGTCGGCTATGCGCCTCGGTTCAGGACCACTTAACTTTCTCCGTTTGCTCCGGTTTTTGGTACACACCTTGTTCCCTCTCCCTAGAGGGACACTGTGGCCCGGGAGACCACCTTTGTGGTCGCACGCCACCTCCGGTGCTTAATAGTCAGTTTTCGGGGCACCCGGCTGCGCGTTTAGGCCCCCGAACCCTCGTTTTGCATCCGTCTTGGTTCATTTTTGGCAGGGACCCTATTTTCATTATTAGGAAGTGGTACGAGGGTGGGAGACCAGCAATTCTCTTGGAGACCACCTCTTCTCCCGTCGGCCAGTTTTCTTGTCAGGAAGCTGGTCTCCCTCACTTTTGAGCCACAATTTCTGGTCTCCCATACCACCATTGAGTTGCATTCACCTGAGAGCCCACCAATATGGGTAGGCCAACCACCTTTTCAGCTTGAGCCTTTTGACCCCTGGTCGGCCGACCAGGGGGAGTGGCCGGCCGACCACCAGAACTGGTCGGCCAGCTTCCTGGTTTTTTGTCTCACTGAGTGTGTTCCAGCTGTGCCACTGGGAGCCATTTGTTGCATCCTCCATACATGTATGGAGGATGTTGATTCTTGGTTTTTAGCTTCCAAGAGAAGCTTTAGCCCCTCTCCTCTATAAAGGAAGAGGTCCTCTTCCATTGCAAGGGTTCAGAAAATCTCTAAGGCATACATACACTCTCCCTTAGTATCTCTCCCATTAGGCCTTGAAAGTGTAAGGTTCTTGGCCCCATTGCACTACACCTCCAAGCACAACACCTCCATGGTCAACCTAAGCACCTAGGAGCTCATTTTCAGAGGTTGAAGAGTTCCTATTTTGGTCCAGAAGCTGCTGGCCTTCTTCCCTACAGGGGTAAGTCCCTATTTCCCTCTTTGTAGCCTTATTTTGCTTCATAGTTTAGCTCTATTTGAAAGTATATTTAGGCTTTGTCGTAAACTAAAAAAAGTCTTGTTTTCAGCTTCTAAACATGTTTGTTTAAGGCCATTTTTATGTTGCGGGTCATCTACCCCCTTGCATGCTTCATTTCCTCTTGTTTTGAGCTATGCATTAGAGCATTTGTGTTGGCCTTGGTTTGGCCTTTTAGCCACTGAAATCCAGTGGATTTTCAGTGGCTAAAATGTGTTTTTGAGCCTCAAAACCAGAGAGGGGTGACCCTCTCACCCCTTGTTTTGTTTACTAGCTTTGTTGGGCTTACAAAGGAGCCCCTATTTGCATGTTTCAAAGCCATGTTTCAGGCCACTTTTGTGAGTTTTGTGACCTGCATAGGCTCTGTCCAGAGCCCTTTTTTCCATGTTGAATGTTTATTATGCATGTGTAGAGTAATCCTCTTCAAGGCCTTCCAAAGGGGCCTTTACTTGCATGCTTCCTAGACTCATTTCAGGCCCTTTTCAGTGAGTTTTAGGGCCCTCATAACCTCTGTCCAGAGGTATTTTTTTCATTTTGTGTGTCCATCATACATGTGTAGAACAACCCTCTCATTGGCCTTTCAATGGAACACTTCATTCTAACATGTGTTGACTGAGTTTCAGTGAGTTTTTGGCCATATTTTGGCGTGCCATGTTTCTATTTTTGGCTGGTTTGGTGGCCCCTCACGTGCTTCATATACATGTAGTGTAAACCATGCTTACTAGCCCATGTTGCATGTTGTTTTGGCCCTTCATGTTAGCACTTTTTGGCCATGCCTTAGACTGATTTTGTGCATATTTTGGACTGCCTTAGCTCTATTTTTGGGTCTCATGGTCGAATGATGCTTGTTTTCCATGCTTGTAGTATAATGTCCATGCTTAGCTTTGAGTTTTGAGGTCTATCACATGCATATACTGAGGTGTTTTCATGTTTTGGGGCCATTGCATATCATATTTCAGAGCTTACATGTATGCCATATTCCCATGATTTTCACTCTTTAAATGCGTTTGAGAGTTGGGCTTGTATGCCTTGTTTTTGGACCATTGAATGAGCTTCATTTCTTTGCATATTGAGCCATCATTTTAGGCCATGTTCCCACTGTCTTGGACCTTCCTAGGGTCTGTTTGGGGCTGGTCTTGCCATTTGTGCATCACTTTGTGTACCTCTAGTGTAATCCGCCTCACTAGTTTCAGTAATTATGCCATCTAGCATGCATTGTGTGAAGTGTTTGCATGATTCAGGACCATTGTGCATCATGTTTCAGCGCTGGAGAATGTGTGTTTCCATGCCATATTTCATCATTTGCCATGCTTAGTTAGAGTTGCATGTTGTGCCTTAGGATCGGTCCTTTGTATTCGTGCATGTTTGCATGTATTTCGGTTGTCTCATTTTCATGTATGGCCACTGATTTCAGTGTCGCTGAGGTCCACTCATATTGGTTTAAGTCCACCTTGCATTGTGTATGCCATTTGGTTCATGTTGTCGCATGTTTAACCATCGCATTGTGTATGCTTTGATTATGCCTTTGTGTACGTCCATCTTTGTATGTGTGCATTGTGTATGCCATATAGCTCATGTGCATTGTGTATGCCATTTCAATCCATAGCATTGCATATGCTAGGTTGCATGTCTGCATATCATCCCTCACATGCCAGCATGATTAGGTTGCATTACATTTAGGGTTGCATGTTAGTCGCATTGTGTATGCCATCTCATTGCATTGTGTTTGGAGTAGGGTTAGTCCAAACACGGGAAACGAGGGGCGTTTCGTAGTCAAAGTGACGAAACGTGTCTCAATATCCGGTCGCCGACAATCCGGATTACCCATGATGGAGTTTAGGCCTTGTTGTGTTTATGTGTGCATCCATTTCATATTGAGTCGTGCAATTCGACTCCTCGGCCATCATGCATCGAGATGCGTGATTGGTGGCACGAGGATCGAGGTCTACACTCCCTAGAGCTTGTGCAATGACGGGGAGAGTGGTCATGCACACATGTGTTGAAAATACTTTGCCATGCCCCTTTCTTGCTCTCTGTTGCAGCAAATTGGAATCCAGCAGCAAAAACTAGTCAGCAGCCTTCGGAAGTTTTGTACAGTGTTCTAGGACCAATTGCAAAACAGAGGCAAATCGGGGCATCGCAAGGAATTTCCCGACAAAGCGACCCGAGCACGCATGCATCTTTCATCATTCAGAACAAGAGCTGAGGCAGTCCATTTTATAGCTTGCATGCTAGTTTATTCGCTTTCCTAGTTAATTTGTTAATTAATTAGGGTTTTGTAATATTTAATTAGCTAGAGTAGTTAATTATTTATTCGGACTTTACTATTTATTCGGACCCTCCGAGGGAGGGCAATGTTGTAATAAGTGTGCGTGTGTATGATGTATGTCTTCCAACCCCACGTCTTTCTCCCTTTTATTTACCAGCTTATGATGGTTAGTTTAGGGCATGTTTTTATTAGTATCTATATGTTCGCATGTTTGCATTCATTCATCTGTATTGCATGCACCGGGCTCGGCGCATCATACTAACTGCATTGTATTTCAATTCCGAGTTGAATACGTGCATCAGTTGTTGCATTCCATATGCCATGTTTAGAATAGCCGAGCCTATCTTAATTGCATTTTTGCATGTGTTGCATTAGGCATCTCAGCATAGTTAGGATTCATGCATGATTTCTAATTAGCTTCTTTCTTTGGCTCGGAGTACTAGGTAAGCTTTTATGCTTTAGCATCCTTGCATGTGTGTGAGTGACTGCCATGATAGCATGCTTACCATGAGGCTAAGTGCTTATGTGATATAACTGCCTGAATGCCTGTGGGTGAAGGTTGGATTATCTGAATTGGAACAATTCATTGATTGCGAGTTTTAAGCCCACTAGATAGTGGCAAATCACCATGTTTTCTAAGCCCACTTGAGGGTGGCAAAATCCGCATTTTAGCCTACTTGCGAGTAGCAAACCGCTTTGAAAAACAAACATGAAATGTTTTGTTCCAACTCAGGTGATCCAGTCTATACTTGTATGTTGCGCGCATCACATAGTAATTCTAGGCTAATAAACCGGAATAAGAGCACATAATGTTTTCAAAACTTGATATCATGGTTAATAGAGGCCGATCTTTGATCGGGCGAGCGGGGGTGCTCACGAAGTGACCTTCCCCAATCGTACCCAAGTTCCCAAGCCGAGGCAACTTTGGTGATGAAGGACACGTGGCCTTAGGCACGAGTCAGGGTTTCCTAAATTCCCCCAAAATAAATATTTAGGTGGCGACTCTGTATCTGGCAAAGCAGTCCATGTTTGGCACTTCTTTCAAAAAAATTTGTTTTCAAAAACTATTTGCCGGATTTGGACTCTTTGATGATTCATCGGTCTTGCATTGCACTCTGCGAGATTAGATACAAGACCATGACATTGAGTCCTGAACTGTAGTGAGCCCAAATGAACAAAACGGGATTCCCTCTCGGGACGTCTACAGTTTCTGGCGACTCTGCTGGGGATTTAGAGAACTTGACTCGAACTCATGATATCTGGTTTTGACTACACTTAAGTGTTTCTTTGCATTGCATTTGCATTGGTGCGCCTAGGACACCGTGTTTGCCATATGCTATTCCTGAATGGTTTGCCGGAGGGTCGCTTCGAGAAGCGTGCCATAAGGCTGACCGGTTGCGGGCTCTGCCACGACGGGAACACAAACCCCGGTTTTACCGGGGCACCCTTTTTGACCATTCGACCTAGTGCATATTCGGAATCCATAGTGACCATTCCAAGCTAGGACAGGTTGCTTACCCATTTATAGGTTGTTTGAAACCGCTGCGTACGTAGTGAAACCCTAGCTCCTGACAAAATAGGACAGGGAAACCTTACCCCAACATAGGGGTGTTTTGGCTCTCACTTGTTTGCTATGTGCTTTTAGAGTGCGTCTCTACAGGAATGCATGTATCAGTTTACAAGTTTGGGTATCAGGCCTGCGGGCACTAGTTTAGTATTTTGGGAATCAGTTATCTGCGGGTATCAGATTCAGTTTTAGGGGCAGTAAATTGGGAACAATGATCAGTGTCTGAGAATAATATATTCAGCTTATCAACTGCGTGTTGTTATACCTGACTGTGTGTTGTGTTTATTTACGCTATTATGCTGTCCGTTTGTCTGGTTGTCTATTTCCTTATTATTATTTTATTTATCTTTTTGCTAGGTAGTTTAGCACAATTGCTTCAGACCAAGCAGATATTCCCCAAGCACTCTGGACTAGAGGTCGTCGACTCAATCGATCTGAGGATCTGGTCGACGGACAACCAGTGTTTTATTCCTTACCCCCGGTTATCAGACGGAGGTCGAGAAGACGCAGTGTATCCGAGCAGAGATTGCCAGATCAGTGGACTTTGAACAGTCAGGTTGAGCTTCCCGAGGCTACTCCAGAGATAGACCTACCGGTAGTTCAGATAGATCAGGGCAGTATGGCAGGAACGACAGGAGTTAAGGAAATGATGCGTCAGATGCAGGAGACCATGAGAGCCATGCAGCAGGACGCTGTTCGTCGAGATGAATTTGCCAAACAACAGGCCGAGATCATGGCCCAGCAGGCAGAGTTAATTGCCAGGCTGCAACAACAAACCGGGGCATCTGCTTCACACCAAGCTCCTCCTCCAGCAGGAGTTCCAGTGCCCGGGGAAGCCCCAAATGTCCAGGGAGATACGGATATTCCGACAGGGCCGGCTCCACCCCCGATTCTACCTCAACTATCTAAGGCGCCTACGCCTGTCAATCAACCGGACTCTCCCTTTGAGTTCGAGGTGGACCATACAGCGTTAAAATTGAGCAAGCTTGAGAAGTTGTTCAAGAAATACAAGGAGTAAAGTCCATCCCAAACATTGAGGACGGGTACACTGACGTGGCTGTGACGTTGCCACATAGGTTCAAAATGCCACAAATCGACCGCTTTGATGGATCTGGGGATCCCATGGTGCATCTCCGGTTGTTCTCAGATATACTACGGCCGATGGGCCTCACCAGACTGCAGAAGCTTTCATTATGCGGCCGGACCCTGTCGGGTGTGGCCGCTATCTAGTACGCAAAATTAGAAGACGATGTTAAGCGGAACTGGGATGAGATGGCCGAGGCTTTCATTGCACAGTACTCCTATAACACGTAAATCGAGATTACAACCCGTGATCTTGAGACAACAAGGCAGGAGCCTAAGGAGAGCTTTTCGGAGTTCATAGCCAGGTGGAGGGCGAAGGCCTCAATGATGACCCTAAGGCCTACTGATAAAGATCAAATCCGGATGATTGTGCGCAATCTCCAGCCTAAGCTGATGCAGAAAATGATCGTGCTCCTTTTCCCTACCTTTTCAGATTTGCATAAGATGGGAGTACAGATTGAGGATGCCTTGAAGCAGGGCTTGATTGATAATGACAGAGAGCAACCCAGAAGAACCTTCAACCGCAACAACAATACAAGCACCAACAATGCCGCAAATGCTAGAGCTTCAGAAGTAAGCATGGTCACCACCACTCCCCCTCCAAAAACCCCGGCAACTACACCTTTCTCTGGTGCATCCGGAAGCAACACACAAACAACCAAATTCCAACCTCGAGGCCAAAGAACCTTCACGCCTTTATATATGCCCCTGTCCAAAGCTCTGGGGGTATTAATCAAGAAAGGGCACTTGAAGCCCCTGGAGCCGAGGCCATTGCCAAACCCACTACCCCTCTCTCATAACCCGGCAAAGTATTGCGCCTTTTACCAACAACATGGTCATGATACCGACCACTGTTTTAGATTGCATCACGAGATTCAGGATCTCGTTGACAACAGGGTCATTGTGCCACCAGAGAAACCCAATGTCACAACCAACCCTCTTCCTCCACACAACCAAGCTCCACCTCCCAAACGCATCAACTTTATCCAAACTGGGGTCGTGTCTTACGATCCTAGCATCTATATCGCTCCTTCTCACCTACCTAAGCCGGAGGTGTTCTTTCCGACAGCACATACTTGTGCATGTTGGACATCTCCCAAGCCCAACCCGAACCAAAGGTGGTGACCATCAAAGATGGAACAGGGATGACTTCGGAGGAGAATGGGATTGTTGAGTCAGAGTCTGAGGAAGTTGTGAGTTTTGCTGAGGAGGTATACAGTCTGAGTGACTACATTCTATCAGTAGGCCAGGTTGGGCCAAATGTGGAATTGCCGGCAGGGGCAGAGCTTTGTGTGATACAGGGGGATGAATCTGGTCAGAGGATAGATGACTTGGCAGCTGTGGAAGGGGACTTTGCTAACCTCTAATTTTTCAATGAACAAGATCCAGAGGGCATGGTAGTCAACTGGTCAGATTTTGAGGAGTCAGCAGAGGTCACCGGGTGGCTTGATGACCTACCAGATGTTGTGACGAAACTCAGTTGGAAGGGGCTTGGCAGGGGCAAGAACATCAGTTGTGGCTAGAAGGGCCGAAAATCAGAATGCATCGCCGGAGAGCGCCGGTGCTAAGAATTTCGCTCAGGACTTGGGCATTGTGAATGCGGGAAGTGTTGAACAGCTAGCTGTACTGACGCAGTTGGAACAAGAAAGGTTCGGGGATTCTGAGAGAATCAGGAAAGCTAAGGCCCCTAAGGGGACTCAAAGTGCTGTGTGCACCAGGATAGAGAATGCTGCGAGCATGTGGACGGAAAGTACTGCGAGTACAATTGTACCGGAGCCGAACAGGTGTCTGTCGGCTGCCGACGGAATGTGGTGGGAAGACGATGATCTATGTCTTGCCCACACGGATGAGGATTGGGGGAGCAACCAGCCAGACGATACCTGGTACATTGGCGAAGTCGATCATATGACTAGAAGCGGGCGGTATTTCAAGCCCCCACATCTAGATCAGCCAGAGGCGTTTGGGAAAGATAAGAAGGCGGAGAAACAGAAAGAGAAGCAACTCGAAGAAGAGGTTGTACTGAAGCAGTTGAAAAAGATACATGCAGACATCTCCATCTGGGGACTGCTTATGGCATCGCGAGTGCATCGACAAGCTGTCTTATCGGTCATGGACAAGGCCAAGCTCTCAATAGACACCACGCCCGAACAGCTGGTGGGCTTAGTTTTTCCGGGAGGGGCTACCCCGATGTTGACTTTCTCCGACAAAGAATTGCCACCTGAGGGTGCGAACCATAACAAGCCACTCTACATCTCTGTGGAGTGCAGAAACAAATGGATACCCGTGGTGCTTGTCGACACAGGGTCCGCCATCAATGTGTGCCCGGCAAAGACTGTATATGCAATCGGTTTAAAGACTGCGAACTTTGTGCCGACAGCCCAGGTGATTCGGGCATTTGATAACACAAGCAGAGAAGTAATGGGGACAGTGAAAATTCAGACCAAGGTTGGGCCGGGACGGCATGAGGTAGACTTTCACGTCTTAGAAGTTCCTACGACCTTTAATCTACTTTTGGGGCGGCCGTGGTTGCACCAAGTAAAGGCAGTTTCGTCCACCTTGCATCAGATGGTGAAATACCCCCAGGGGAAGGGAGTAGCCATCGTTTTTGGAAATTCGTCGATCCATCCACCGCCAGAAGTATCTACGCCAGTTTTGGAAATTGAGCACGGTATGGAGGATGTGTTCATGTCGGGTTTTACCCTGGCTGAGGCCCGGGTCGTGCAGAACATCTTAGCTGTTAATGAGGGGGTGTATGTTAGCGCACAATCAGTATACCTCATGAACAAGCTTCAACACTTCCCCGGGATGGGATTGGGAATAAGCGGCCGGAAGGGCATTGCAGCGTTGGCCAAAGTGCCACACAACCCACATACCTTTGGCTTGGGTTATCTGCCCACCAAAGAGGATTGGATAAGGAAAGGTAAGGAGATGGCTGGGAGAGCCAGAGCGAACCAGGCGGGGAAGCCTTTTGAGCTAATGCACCGACCCATCCAAGGTACCCTAAACGGACGCTTTGTCCGGGAAGGGGAGGACTTTCCATTTTGTGGCTTCCCAGAGCCGTGGATAAACGAAGAGAAGCGCCGTGAGCCAGGGTTTGAGATTTTCTTTGACCTACAGTTATCTGGGGATGACGTTGCCGAAGAGCAGACAGACCCATTAGCTGAGGCTGAGCAGAGCAAGAAAGTGGAGTCTGAGGACGCCGAAAGTGAAATAGGGTAGCGCTGGCGTGTCTACTTTCAGATCCTCCGATCGAACAGAAGTGCTTGGGGGATAACTTCTCGGTATGCGTGATCAGGAATGAAACGGCTGCGGGCCTACCAGCAAACATTTTGGATGCATCTATCGCACCCTCTCTCATTTGGCAGTATGAAGAGGGATTTTTGTCTAGCAGCACCAGGTCAGGTAGTGAGCCGGAATCTGATTCCTCCGAATATGTTGAGTCGGAATCAGGTTCCAGCTCGACTGAGTCTAAGTCCGGTATTCTAGGAGGTGATAACTCGGATACCACAGTCCTGTCCAGGTCGTCTTTTTCTTTCTCTTTTGAGTCTGTTGTAACCGAAGAATCGGATGATTTGGATGTGCTTAATGAGAATGATGTGGCTGTGGTTTCTGAGTACTTTTCTGTGCCCTTGATTTATTGCATTAACTCAGACTTTCAAAATTTTGATGAAAACGACGAGGAAGAAATTCCTCCGGTTTTACAACGCTTAATTGAACAAGAGCAGGAAATATTTGTTAAACCCTTAATGGATGAAATCACTACTGTGAATATTGGTACTGAGGAGGACCCGCGACTGGTCCAAATCGGGTCCACGTTGTCTTTAGAGGAATGCGAGCGCTTAGTCGCTTTATTAAAAGATTTCAAAGATGTTTTCGCATGGTCCTACGAAGACATGCCTGGGCTCGATCCTGAGATTGTACAACACTGGATCCCTCTTAACCCCAAGGCCCGACCCGTTAAACAGAAACTCAGAAGGATCCTCCCGGACTGGGCCCTCAAGATTAAAGAAGAGGTCACCAAGCAAATTGATGCAGGGTTCCTGTTGGTATCCGAATACTCGACTTGGTTGGCCAACATTGTTCCAGTGCCAAAGAAGGATGGCAGAATCCGGGTATGCGTGGATTTCAGGGATTTGAACAGAGCCAGTCCGAAGGATGACTTTCCCTTGCCGCATATTGATGAGTTAGTGGACTTCATAGCGGGGCATGCTTTGCTTTCGTTCATGGATGGATTCTCGGGCTATAATCAGATAGTGATGGCACCTGAAGACCGGGAGAAGACTGCTTTCACCACCCCGTGGGGGACTTACTGTTACTAGGGTGATGCCATTTGGGTTGAAGAATGCTGGAGCTACATATCAACGGGCCGCGACCACAATATTGCACGACATGATCCACAAAGAGGTTGAGGTGTACGTGGACGACATGATTGTCAAGTCCAAAGAAAGAGAGGGCCACTACACGCCTTGCAAAAGTTCTTCCAAAGGATCAGAGAATTTCGGTTGCGCTGAATCCTCAGAAGTGTACGTTCGGTGTTACACAGCCGGGAAAATGCTGGGGTCTTGATTACACAGAGAGGTATCGAAGTCGACCCTTCCAAAATCAAGGCCATCTTAGAAATGCCACCACCAAGACTGAAAAGGAGGTGCGAGGCTTTCTGGGTAAAGTGCAATTCATAAGACGGTTTATCTCAAAATTAACCTTGACTTGTGAACCACTTTTTGGTCTCCTAAAGAAAGGAAAGAAGTTCCAATGGGACGGCCGATGCCAAGCTGCTTTTGAACAGATCAAGGAATACTTACAGAACCCACCCGTGTTTGCCACCTGAGCCGGGAAAACCGTTGATTTTGTACCTTTCAGTGAAAACCACAATGGGCTGCATGCTTGCGCAAGAATCAGAGGACAAGGTAGAGAGGGCTATCTACCATTTGAGCAAGAAGATGCTGGAGTATGAAACCCGCTACACACCGTTGGAAAAGGCTTGCTTAGCCTTGGTATGGGCTACCAGGAAGCTGCGGCACTACCTGTTAGCTCACTCTGTAATGTTGGTTTCAAGATTAGATCCCATCAAATATCTATTCGAGAAACCGGCACTTACGGGTAGGCTAGCTCGTTGGTTGCTGTTGCTTTCTGAATTCGATTTGAAATATGTGACGCGCAAGTCAGTCAAGGGAAGAGCGGTAGCAGAATTCTTAGCCGATCATCCAGTGGAAGGAGGTGAAGCAGTTGAGTACTTATTCCCAGATGAGGCCATTTTGCATATCGACGATGAGTTTTGGATGATGTACTTTGACGGAGCGTCAAACCAGTACGGGTATGGGATAGGAGTGTTGCTGATAGCACCCGACAAGTCCCGTATCCCTCTAATTTAAACTCGGTTCAAGGTCTCGAACAACGAAGTGAGTATATAAGCATGCATTGCTGGTTAGAAGCAGCCCTGGAAACTAGGGGCAAAATGGTTGGACGTCATCGGGGACTCGAACCTTGTTGTATCTCAAGCGAAAGGAGATTGGAAAGTCAAAGAAGAAAATGATAATGTATCACCAGACCTTGGACTTGTTAATTCCTCGGTTTGAGAAACTAAACTTTGCTCATCTATTAAGAGAGAACAACAGGTTCGCAGATGCACTAGCAACTCTATCTTCCATGATAGACATCCCCTTTGGAGTCCGGATGCGTCCGATCATCATTGACCAGAAGTTTGTGCCGGCCTTACGAGTCGATTGCTGCCATAGAGAGGTTCAAGATGAGAACCCCTGGTATTACGATGTCTGGAACTTCTTGGAGAAAGAAGCGTATCCACCAGGGGCAAATGCCAAGGATAAAAGGGCAATCAGAAGAATGGCTTCCGTAGTTCATCATCTGTGGGGGTAAACTGTATAAAAATCATCTGGGAATGCATAAGCTGTGTGTTGATGCCGAAGAATCGAAGCGCCTAATGGAGGCCATCCATGAGGAATGCGGAGCTCATATGAACGGGGTAATGTTAGCTCGGAAGATCCTCAGACAGGGTTACTACTGGTCCACCATGGAGGAGGATTGTATCGGCTTTGTTCGGATGATGCCACAAATGTCAGATCCATGCAAACCGCATGAACATCCCGCGTCGAAGCTGTACAATATGACTTCGCCATGGCCATTTTCAGTTTGGGGAATCGATGTGATCGGGGCTGTCACTCCGAAGGGGTCTAATGGGCATGAGTTCATTCTGGTCGCGATAGATTATTTCACAAAGTGGGTTGAGGCCCAATCCTATGCGGTGTTGAAGGCTTCACATGTTGCAAAATTCATCAGAAACAACATCATCTGTCGTCTACGTGGGGGTCCCGAACGAGATCATTTCAGATAACGGTTCCCACTTCAAGAAGGAAGTGATTGATTTGTTGGAAAAATACAATGTGGCTTTTCATAAGTCATCCACCTATCGGCCGCAGACCAATGGAGCGGTCGAGGCCGCCAACAAGAATATCAAACACATACTGCAGAAGATGGTGGAACCTACCGGGACTGGCCAGATAATTGCCATTTGCTCTGTGGGGCTACCGGACTTCAATTAGAACGTCTACTGGGCGACTCCGTATTCATTAGTTTATGGGATGGAGGTCGTTCTACCTATCGAGATTGAAGTTCCATCTTTGAGAGTGCTGGCTGTGTGTCAGATAGCCGAAGCAGATTGGCAGCAGAGCAGGTTTGAAGAACTCATGCTCTTTGACGAGCGCAGACTGGAAGCAATGTACCATGTTCAAGGTTATCGGCGCAGAATTGCCAGGGCTTTCAACAAGAAAGTTAAGTCCCGAAATTTGAAAGAAGGAGATTTGGTGCTCAAAGACAACCGAGCTCCCATCCATGACCCTAGGGGCAAGTTCAGACCCAATTGGACTGGTCCCTACATCATTAAATCTATTTGGTCGGGTGGAGCTATCGTTCCGATGGACCTAGATGGCTTAGAGTTCACACAGCCGATCAACATGGACAAGTTGAAGAAATATTACCCTTGAGAGGCTCACTAGGCCGAAAACCCGAAAGGGCGACCTAGGCAAAAGTTAGAGCATGAAAAATTTGAAATTATAAAAACTGAGCTCGCAAGGTTGAGAACCCGCAAAGGGCGGCCTTGGCAAAAGTTAGAGCGTAAAAGGAGAGCGAAAATATTCGAGCGAACCCGAGCCTGAACTACGTAAGGCTTGATTCCCATCTTTGGGATACGTAGGCAACTTCATTCTGAAGCTCAGCCATAAACATTTCCCCGATCAACTTTGTCCATTTGATCATCTCGGTCATCTTTGTCTATTCTGCATTCAAGAACTTCGGTTGTAATCTCTGGTGCAGTGCTATTTAGACTAGGGGCAACTTTCCAGTTGCTGGGATCCGGGGTTGTGCATCTCAGTGACAAATCTCAGGCGTGTCCAGTTCTGATCCACATCGAAAATGTTTTGAAAAGTTTTAATAAAAGTTGATTTTGTTCAAATTAATCTTTTTACAACTTAGACCATTTTTGGACCAAAGCGGAAAATTTTCAGTACCCACAACCTTCAATTTTATTGATTTCAATACAGAGTCCTCCTGCTCTTGCATACAAATTGAAGTCGCTTTTTATTACATTCATAAAGAAAACTTGAAAGTACTAATAAAGCAATAAATCCGAGGCATAGATAAGTCAGGTGTTCCTGCGCCCCCTCCCAGAGCTGGTCGAAGCCTCTGACGCCAAGTTGGGCCCCATCTGTGCCTCTTCATTGAGCCAATCTATGCACTCGTCAAACAATGTGCAACTGAAAATGGGAGTGGGGGCTAGGAGCTCTCTAGTCCTCCATGCTATGGCATACCGGGCAAGCTGTGCGCCTTGGGCTGGGAATGCAGCAGGGTACTCTATCCCCTCTGGCGGGCAAGTCTGATCATGTCCGAACTGGCACCGGAATCGGAACAGAAAATAGAAGACACAGTGTGTCATGCCAATCAATTGAATCCCAAGGTGACGGGTCATATTGTAACTCATTGACGGCAGATTGAGCCAAGGGCAACGCCAAGCAATGCGATCTGCGGACAAACTGCACATCCAGTTGTACCACCACCCCTCATCCAGGGCATCGACTAGACGTCATCGAAATAAATAGCTACGAGCTGAATATACCGGACACGAGTCCACTACTCTCAACTTGTCCATCAACCATACCTGGGAGGGATGAAAAATGAGAGATTAAAGAATAGAGAGATGTACGATGAGAGAAAAGTAAGAAAAGGGTTTTGTGAGAAAAAAAAAAAAAAAAGAGCCTGAGGGTCGAGTGATGTGAGCAATATACATGAGAGATAGGGTGGGAAACATTACCTGCAATAGTAGTGGGCTCCCTGCAAGCCTAGCCATCTCCCGGCGATGAAAAGCGTCTAAGCCCATCAATGTCTCAGCCAATGTCATGGAAATGCAGTTTTTGCCCTCTTTCAGGCCCTCGGCCACCTCAATCAAACGAGTGCTTAACCCACCAAAGCCCGGGGCAAGCAAGAAATGAGATAGCAAGCATAAGCAAAGCGCGTGTCGCCGATATCCCTGCCAATGATGGTCGCCGCGGTTACCAGCATCAGAAAACCAGCAAACCAAGCTTGGGATGTCCAGCTCCCCATCGTGAATCAATGATCGAGCGTCATGCAAAGTGAGGCCGCACATTCGTCCTAAGGCTTGGACATGACCGAATCGGAGTTGAGGCAAGATTTCTTCATTACGCTCGGACTCCATCAAAGCTTGGAAATCCTCGAAAGTAGGACACATCTCTTGCCCGCTAAAGCTAAAGACGTGTGTTACCGGATTCCAAAACCTTGCCGCGGCATGGAGGAAAGGAAGATGCAGCGGAGTATGGCCCAGCGTGAATAGTGCATTCAAGCCGAAGCCCCGGAAGTTCAACTTTTCCGAGCCATCTAGAGAAGCAATCCAAGCTGTGAGATTTTAGACGAGAAATGCCTCCATTTTGATTCAAAACTAAGGTGAAATGAAAGAACCACGAAGCTGGGACTTTTGTAGAGGATAAGACACTATTTTGGGGACACGTGTCAGAAATTTAGTGGTCGCTAAACCAGGTGGTCGGCCGACCACCTTTTCTGGTAGGCCGACCACCCATTTGGTCTCCAAGACAGAAAACTGGTCAGCCAGCTTCCTTAGGTGGTCAGCTATGGAGAGAAGTGTGGCTTTGGTCTTACCCTAGTCTCTAGAAGAAAGTTCCTAGCATTTCCATGCATTGGGAGTGTTGAAGGTGTGAATTTTCCTCTGTTTCGGATGCGTTCCGTCACTCCGATCGTCCGAGATACGTCTGTTTATCGAGTTGTTGTTGAGTTTTGTTTATTGAGTTGTTGTTGAGTTTTGATTATCGAGTTGTTGTTGAGTTTTGTTTATCAAGTTGTTGTTGAGTTTTGCTTATCAAGTCGAGTTGTTAAGTTTTATCGAGTTGCGAGTTTTGTCCGTTGAAATTGTTGTTCTTTGTTTATCAACATTTCCGAGATTTGCTTATCGAGTTGTAAGCTTGCTAAGGTCTCGTTGTTTCTTAGTAAGATAAGTTGTTTTGTTTGTTATGTCGTTTCATTACCTGACTTGGCAAATTTTCGATGCTCAATTTCCATTCAATCTCATTTTTGTGCAAAATGATGCGATGCGATGCTAAGAACATAAAATACAACACTTTTTGAACAAAAGTTGTTTCATTCCATCATGCTTCCTTTGTTACAACATTTTACAACAAGGGTACAAGTTTTCCAGAAAATAAAACTGCCTAATAATGTACAATGTGCTACAACTACTAGTGAAAAAGGCAAATAATGCAGGAACATCTGCATCAGTGCTCTCAAGTGCAAGAATAAGAGGCCCTCTTCGTCCTCTTCGGCTGAGAAGTCCCTACACCATCTCCACTAGCACCACTATCTAAATCGGAGCTGCTGTCCTCGGAACCCTCCTTGGCATCACCTCCGCCCTCCAAACTGGACTCAGAGTCATCCTCTCTGCCTACAGATGTCTCTGACTGAGGATGCGTAGACTCCTCCTCCTCGCTGAACTCCTCGTCATCTATGACAGGTGCTCTGTGCCTACCTCGTCTGCAAGACGAGTCCCCTCTCCCAGCCCCTCCAGAAGGCCTAGATGGCCTGGCCTGTGGCCCAGTCTGTAGTGGTGGCATCTGAAAAGGACAATTTGAGTACATTAGCCAACATGTATATCAGATGCAAAGACAAGAATGCTACATAGAGTGGGTGTATGCAGATACAATGTATGAATATGGTGTGTGTCAGATGTGCTCTACACATACAGTCAAGCAATGCAGTGAAATGGGTAAATACAGCATGTCATCAGAAGTATGATAAATGCAAGGAAATTGAAAAGCACCGAGACGCCGGCAATGAATAGTTGTGTCTCCCTCCACAAAACCATGCCCTCGAGCGAGGCCATCAGTCCAAGCATCCTATCAATGTACTCCATGGGGGGCTACAGATACAAGTGCAAGTTATCAGTGAATGAATAAATGTCCAAATATCTGAGTGATAAATCAAAACTGTAAAGCATACTGGTGGCGAGTCAGGGTCTCTGACGTATGGGTGACCAGGCACTGGGGGCTCCAATGAAATTGGGTAAGGTGACTCGTATCGCCATCCAGTCAACTCGGTCAGAAGATCTGGCCACCCGGCGTGATGATAAGTCGGGGGAATAGGGGGAACCAGTCCGGTCCCACCTCTCAATGTACCGGCCCTGCTAGTCGAAGGGGCATCTGTAGCCCGGACTCGGCTCGATGATGGCATGTCAGCAGACCTCCTCCTGGGAGTGTGGACACCTGTCAATGGGGGCATCAAGTATGTATGACGGTAGGTCGCGTACTCCCCCTCCTCCAAATGCAGAACTGTATCAGTGCCCAGCATAGCCAAATCAACCTCCTGGAGAGTGAGACCCTTAGTAGATCGCATATCGTCCGGAGGCGCTGCGGGGACACTCTACTCGGGGTAGCCCATCGTCTGGCGTATGAAACGGTCCCCCAGAAACCAGGCCCTGCCAACCGGCCCCTCAAATAGGATCATGTACCGAGAAGCACCCCATGCCTCAGCAAACTGAAATCGGGTATCTCCGCCCAAGGGCACCCAAGGCTGCCAGGTGACCTGCGGATAACAAATGCATAAGCTGATTAGAAATCATAAATGTGCAAGATGAATCAAAGATGAAAACATGGAGAACTGAGAGTTCTGAATTACCTCGGTCGTCCGCACTGTATCAAAAAACTGCCGCAGGTAAGGCAGAGACTCCCGGGCTCTCGGCCGGTACTGGCCCTCAAACACGAGCGAGTAAGGGATCACAAGAGGCGCCTCCACCTCAAGCTCTGGGGCTAGCGTCGGAAAGTACGCGAAAACCCATAGCTGTGGAAAACAGGGCAATAGCCATCAGAATATAGAATGCTGAGTGCAGAATATGAATGCAGAATGTACAGAGAATGCAGAATGCAGAATGCTGAGAGCGGAATGCAAAGTACAGAATGTAAAGTGTGCCGTGTGTGCAGTGTATAGATAATGAAAAGCAGAAATGTAAGTCAAGAGGGCAGAAAGTACCTCCCAAGCTCTCCAATAGCCGCCGACTATGTTCCCCCGCCCGCGGGAGGTCGCACTCATGTAACAATAAAGGGTAGCAAGGCCAGCGCCACCCCAATCGTACTGACTAACCTGTGATAGGTCCACTAGAGCACTGAGCAGATAAAGCCCAACCGTGTTCCCCCTGTCGAAGAACAAAGTAGTCCCGAGGAGGAACATCAAAAACCCTCGAGCATACTGCTCTGTCTCCTCGAGAGTCCTGGGCGTAGTCCCCCTGTAATGTGCAGAAAACCAAGTATACCTGACCCTGCCTGATGATCTGTTGGTCGGTGGACGGGCTCCAAGAAGGTAAATCCAAGCTGCCTCCCACTCACCCATATCTGCATCGTATGGGACCGGTCGGCCGGCCACGTCGAGACCAGTCAACAGCGCGAAGTCAAACGAGGTCATCGTCATGTCCCCGGTAGCCGAAAAGTGGAAAGAGTTGGTGGTGTCCCACCATCTCTCCACGAGTGCCCCCATCAGCGTCCTGCTCGCAGGGTAGCGAGATATCCCTGCACAGAAGGGTCCGAACCCTGCCTCATCAACCAGATCACGAACGGCCTCCGGGAGCTCTGCGTACCACTCCCTGGCGACGATCGAGCCATAGCCTCGGGTAACACGGGAAGATACCTGCATTCAGAATGAACATATGCATTCAGTTTCAAAATGAAAGTATGAACTGTGTACAAACCAAATCAGATACAATGTTGTGGACTGCGTGTTCAGTATGAGCTGAGTGCAAATGCAATGAATGAGCTGCGTGTTCATCAGTAAAGTATATGAGCTGTGTGTTCAGAGTTGAAGTGAATGAGCTGCGTGTTCATCAGTAAAGTATATGAGCTGTGTGTTCAGAATTGAAGTGTGTGAACTACGTGTTCAATATAAAGTATATGAGCTGTGTGTTCAGAATTGAAGAGTTTGGGCTGTGTGTTCAGATTTTAGAAAAACAGTGGGCTGTGTGTTCACCTCAAAAGTTTGGGCTGCGTGTTCAACTTTCAAAAATTGTGGGCTGCATGTTCACTTCAAGGGTATTGGGCTGTGTGTTCAACTCTCAAAAACTGTGGGCTGCGTGTTCACTTCAAGGGTTTGGGCTACGTGTTCAACTTTCAAAAATAGTGGGCTGCGTGTTCACTTCAAGAGTTTGGGCTGTGTGTTCAGATTCCAGAAAACTATGGGCTGCGTGTTCATAATCAAGTGTGTGGACCGCGTGTTCAGATTTCAGAAAAACAGTGGGCTGTGTGTTCACCATCAAAACAATGGGCTGTGTGTTCACCATCAAAAGTTTGGGCTGCGTGTTCAACTTTCAAAAATCGTGGGCTGTGTGTTCATAATCAAGAGTTTGGGCTGCGTGTTCAACTTTCAAAAACTGTGGGCTGCGTGTTCACGATAAAAAGTATGAGCTGAGTGTTTAGAAATTCGAGTAATTAAGTTGTGTGTTCAAAATACAAGCAGAATGCTATGTTATAGACTAAGTGTTCAGAACAAGCTGTGTGCCAACTCAACGGAACTCTGTGTTATGAGATATGTGCTAAAATAAGCAGAAGTATGGTGCGCAGATGTTGGTCATAACGAGCGGACAAGCATACATAGCGAAAGCATGAAATGCGCAAGAAATGCAGAATACATTGCAGAAAATGTAAAAATAAAATACGTACCTCTCGTGCCTGGTGAGAGAGGTGCGACTCTGGCTCCCGTAACAGCAGGTCTGTGGGCGCCCGGCGATCAAAGTCGGTGAAATGAAGAAAACACTCGGGGGAAGGATATGCTCCGGAGGGTCGTACCTCTCGGGATCAAAGGGACGGATCCTCGAGGGCAAGGACATAATGTCTGGCTCATCCCCGGCGCCTGGAGGACCTCCACCGTGAGGGAAATGACCCGCCATTTCGAGAAATCTGCAAAAAGGAGCAAAAATGAGCAAAATGAGCCAAAATTGGAAAAAGTCAACAAAAGTCAACTCTCGGGAAATGAAAAAGTCAACAAAAGTCAACTCCCGAGAAAATGTTTACATGTACTAACAAATAAAAACAACTAACTAAATATAGTCTTCAAAATCCAAAAGCCAAATCCTCCCAAGCTAAGTCCTTGGAGGTAACTTATCACCTGAACCTGAAAATGATGTTCCCATAAAGGGTGAGCCACAGCCCAGTAGAGACATACTAAACCAAATATAAGCATTGAATAAAGCAATAGCATTTAATAGATGGTTAAACAAGATAATCACTATATCATTATCTTATGACATGTTTCACTTTTCATTATTACCAATGTGGCTCAGAACCTGGCCAAACTTACAACAGTGAACTATATATCAAATTCGCATTACTTCCAATAACAACACAAATGAGACTCAGGCTCATATCATAACACTTCATACTTCCATTTTGATACACATTTTAGTGCTGTATTAATAAAACACTTCAATATAAATAAGCACACATAAAAGTGATGCTAATGGAGTCCATCCCCTATCTCCTCCCAAACAAAGTTCGGTTTAGAGGTCCATCCCCTATCTTCCCCTAAACCGTGGAGTACATCCCCTATCTCCTCCCACACAATATGCATATGCAATGCTCAACCAATACATGTATGTAAACACATAACATATACAACTCACAATCAATACACATAATGTCTGTATTAATTCAACAGTCAAAATTAATGGCTTAACCAATGTGATTAGTTTCAGTTATCCCTAATCCACATGCAATGTCTACAACAATCATGACTATCCTCCACCGATAGCCCAAAACAGTTATTTCTAAACAGGAAATAAATGCATCAACAATAATAATCTCAACATTTAAATAGGCGAGTAATTAAATTATTTGACTACACCCTTTCAACTTATAAATCCCCAATTACATGCATTCAACTAATATTCCCAATTTTCCTCAAATGAATTAGGCCAATCAATTTATTAAGACAACTAGGGTTTTCCCAAAATTTCCAAATTACCCCCCAACATATTAAAGTACCAAAACTTAGAACAATACTCATAAGATGGAGTAGGAAATCCCTACCTCGAAGAAATAACCCAAAAAGGAGAAGACAGAGATGAAGACCCAAACTCCAAAGTGCTCCAAATCCAAGATTGTTCAGATTAAACTGAAGCCTTCGACCCACTCTAACTTTTTAATAAAGCAACTAGGGTAGAAACACACCCTAACTAGATCAAACCTAAGAGAGAAGAGAGAGAGAAGTCGGACCTAGGGTTTGGAATCAGAAAGAGGATGAAAAACTGATTAAAATCCCGCTGCTGCCTATTTAAACTCGAGCGAGCGACCAGACACAAGAAAACCTCGCTCGAGCGAAGAAAAGCTCGCTCGAGCCAAAAACTCGATGCTTCAGGTCTGCAACCCAGAAGCACGCTCGAGCAAAGGACTGCTTGCTCGAGCGAAGGACTCGAAAACATACACCTCGCTCGCTCGAGCGAAGAAAGCTCGCTCGAGCGAAGAAACACTGCTCTCAGGTCTATACTAGACGCAATCGCTCGCTCGAGCGAAGAAACCCTGGCTCGAGCCACCAGACACAAAAACAACCCTCGCTCGAGCGACCAAACCCTCGCTCGAGCGACCAACTCAAAAACTAGACAGCAACACTTGGTTTCCGAACCCAACCAACCTGTAATACAACCTGCCCAACATATCCTATAACTCAAAATAAGGAATTAAAGGACAACAACAATAATATAATAACAACTGAATCTACGGAACATAAGTCCGGGTACAGCAACCAAATGGGAAAAGACCGGGGTCGCTATAACCTCCCCCCTTTAAAAGAATTTCGTCCCCGAAATTAAGCACAAGTTTTTGAAAACAAGTTTTTCTCAAATTCAAACAATAGAATATTATAACAGTGAATAACTTGACCCAATACCGGTCATTTCATCTCTTATCAAGAGGCATCTCATAATATGTATATAAAACAACATATATCACAACCTGCATCAGTATTATGCATTTTTCCTTTCAATTTCAACAGTTTTCATTATCATATTCAATTTTATGATAGAACTCTAATTCAACAACATATTCAACAAATTCAATGTTATACTAAACTTCCATTATGAGGCAAGTTCCAAAATATTTCCATTAAACCAAAACATTCTCAATGTTTTCCAACTTAAGACATATATAAAGTTCTTAAGTTCAACAATATTACAAAATCTAAATACAAGATTACAAATCAATAAACATGTCCGGATATTTCAACAAACCCGCTGGCCTCTGATGTTCGGCCTTCACTTGCTGACAAGTAAGGCACTTAGACACGAAAGCTGCCACATCTCTCAAATACCCCGCCACCAAAACTGGCGACCCAAATCCCGATACATCTTAGTGCCTCCCGGATGCACCGCAAGGCGTGAATGATGAAACTCTCGGAGTACCTCCTCTCGGCAAGACTCCGGCACAAACAGACGGTCTCGGTATCTCACACTCAAGTCAGGATACACCGTCAAGCCCTTCTCAACCTTCCCATTGGAAATCTTCTCTCGAAGGGATTCTACCTCAAGGTCACCCCTCTGAGCCTCTAACACTCGAGTCACAAGTGTAGGCTGCGCAACAACAGAAAACAAGGCCACCGCCTCAACGGATTCGCCCAGAAGCAAATCAAACTCTCCAAGTGCACCCAACATCTCCCACTCCCGGATGGCTATACTAGCTATGTCACCAACAGATTTCCTGCTAAGGGCGTTGGCTACCACATTAGCCTTCCCCGGATGATAGTGCAACTCAAAGTCATAATCCCCAATGAACTCCATCCACCTCCTCTGCCTCAAGTTCAAGTCTTTCTGTGTGAACAGATATTTCAGACTCTTATGATCCGAGAATATCTCGAACCTCTCACCGTAAAGATAATGCCTCCAAATCTTCAAGGCAAATATCACAGCTGCTAACTCTAAATCATGCGTAGGGTAATTCTTCTCGTGAATTTTCAACTGACGTGAGCCATAGGCAACCACTTTCCCCTCTTGCATCAACACACAACCCAAACCCTCTCGTGAGGCATCACAGTAAACAGCATAACCCAACCCTCTCTCCGGAATAATCAAAACCGGAGCGGTGGTCAATCTAACCTTCAACTCCTGAAACGACTTTTCACAAGTCTCACTCCATACAAATTTGACTCCCTTCCGAGTCAATCTAGTCAAAGGCGAAGCTAACCTGGAGAAATCCTTCACAAACCGGCGATAATACCCAGCTAATCCCAGAAAACTGCGGATCTCAAACACACTCTTAGGCTGTGCCCAATCTTGCACTGCCTCAGTCTTGGATGTATCAACTGACACTCCTTCCCCAGAAACCACATGGCCTAAGAACTTGACCTCTTCTAGCCAGAACTCACACTTCCCAAACTTAGCATAAAGCTTATGGGCTCTAAGTAACTTAAGCACCACTCTCAAGTGTTCCTCATGCTCCTCCTCCGAAGGTGAATAAATCAGAATGTCGTCCACGAAGACGACTACAAAACGATCTAAGAATTCCCGGAATATCCGGTTCATCAAATCCATAAACACTGCCGGTGCATTGGTGAGCCCAAATGGCATCACCAGAAACTCATAGTGGCCATACCGCGTACGGAATGCCGTCTTCGGAATGTCCTCCCCCTTGACTCTCAACTGATGATAATCCGATCTCAAGTCTATCTTCGAGAAACAACGGGAACCTTTCAACTGATCGAACAAATCATCTATACGAGGCATAGGGTACTTATTCTTAACCGTAGCCTGATTCAATTTCCGGTAATCTATACACAGTCTCAAAGTACCACCTTTCTTTTTAACAAAGAGGGCCGGTGCTCCCCACGGCGAAACACTAGGACGGATATAGCCCTTATCTTGCAACTCCTGGAGCTGAATCTTCAACTCAACTAACTTGGCTGGGGCAAAACGGTAAGGTGCCATAGAAATTGGCGCCGTGCCGGGCACTAGGTCAATAGAGAACTCAATCTCTCGATGCGGTGGCAAACCAACAAGGTCCTCGGGAAAGACGTCCGAGTACTCACACACCACCCGTGGCAACACAATTTGGGTCTCATCACACTCACCACTCTCAAAGCTAGCAAGTAGACCACTAAGCTCACTCCGCCGTCGTGAACCATACCCCGGTGGCAAAACACTACCAACCCGGTCCCCCAGAAAGTGAAAACACTCTCCGCCCACGGTACAACAAGTGACCCTCTGGCGATAGCAATCAATAACTGCCCGGTATGACGATAACCAGTCCATACCCAAAATAACATCAAAGCCCTTCATGGGCATAACTACAAAAGAAAAAGGGATTCTATGATCATCGACCTCTATATCACAACCCCTAACACCTTGTTTCAAGATCAATTCACCCCCAAGAGGTGACACTACACAAATAGGAGACGCTAACTGAGCTAACTCCAACTCCAAAATAGATGCAAATGCAGCAGACACAAAGGAATGAGATGCACCCATATCAATCAAAACATTAGCAACCGAGTTGCAAAACAGGAAGGTACCTCTCACAACCGATGGAGCCGGTACAAGATCGTGCGCGGTAACAGCATACACGCGCCCAGATGGTCTCTGATCAACCTGCTCACCCCTAGGAGCATAAGACTGCTGCACAGACTGGGACGATGAAGCCCCCTGATTGGCCCTCGAGGCCTGACCTGACTGAGCTGGCTGCTGACCCTGAGTCTGCCTCAAACCAGATGCATCAGGTGTGGCACCCAACTGCGGGCAATACCTCTTCATGTGCCCTGGCTGACCACACTGATAACACGAGAGTGGCTGGCCTCGACCCTGACTCTGGCTCTGAGATCGAGCCGAAGATGATGCTGCTCTCTGTACTCCTCCCCTCTGAGGACAAACTGGAGACTTGTGGCCCAGCTGGCCACACTTGAAACAGGTAATGTCTCCCTGGCTGCCTTTCCCCGAACTAACACTCGGCACAGGAAAAGTAGATCTAGAAAAACTACCCTGAGACTGCTGAGGGTTAAAACCCTTCTGTCTCCTACCATCACTCTGACCATCCTGGCTCCTCTTGGAGCCTTTCTGCCCTTCCTTCTCCTCTTGCATCATGATCTCCATATGGGCTGCAGCATCAACCATACGCCCATAGTCCCGAATCATAGTTCCCTCAACTCTCAGCTTGAGGCCACGCCTCAACTTCTTCTCAAACTCAATGCAACGGCGTTCCTCAGACGCCACCAACTCAGGTGCAAACCTGGACAAACTAGTGAACGCAGCCTCAAACTCGGCCACTGAAGAACTCGACTGCTTAAGCTGACAGAACTGGTCTCTCAGCTTCTCCCTGACTGCTGGGATAAGAACCTCTCCTGGAAAGCATTCACAAAAGCCTCCCACGTACCCCCTATGCGACCCTTGGTGAACTTCCACCACTGACCCGCATCCCCCTTCAGCTGGAACGATGCCAAGGTCACTTTCAACCCCTCGTCTTCGATGCCAAGCATCTCAAACGTTTTCGTTGTCTGTTCGAGCCACTCATCTGCCTTAAGCGGCTCTTTAGGGTCACCCACAAATTCATCCGGATTAGACCGGAAAAACTCCCTCTTCAGAAAGGAAGGTCCTGCATCCGCAACAACAACCTGAGCCTGATTCTCAGCTCTGAGAATACCAACTGACTCCCTGAATGCCCCTGCTATCTCTCGGGCTAAAGCACCCATAGCCTCCTGGCCTACTGGCTCGGCCACATTGGCCTGGCCAACTCCCTCCTGCACTGCTGGAATCTCCTATACTACAGGAATCTCCTCCGGCACTAGCACCTCCTGCCTACCTGGCCTACCACGCCTACCGCGTCCTCGTCCTCGTCCTGACATCCTATTAAAGGAAACAAAGACGTTAACACATTAATAAATGTGCCGAAGCTAAACACTCGCGTCCTAATGCATTGGACAACAATAATTCATTCCACGTAAGCACATAATCACATAAGCACCTACGAATTTTATTCCCGGATAATGATAGTCGCAAAGCGTTACTATAGTTCCGGTTAGAAGCAGCAGTGATCAAGTGCCTTTCCAACAAGACTACTAGAAACTCAAGGGTCCAATCAACATCCTAGAAACTACGTTCCATACCCACATAATCACATAAGCATGTTATCATATAAGCATATAGCAGTACAGCTAAGTCTCTATCAAACGAGACGAACCCATTGTGATACTAATCACTTCCCACGTACCCAAAGTATTCAAACCCGGTACGCTCTGATACCAAGTTGTAACGCCCTCAAAATATTCTCATTATATATATCATTGACATGCAATCTTTAAAGAAAACAATTCATTAATTTATTCATCAGAGTATTACTAAAGAAAAGCATTACATGTAACATCAAATTAAATGCCCTACGGGCTTACATCTTTTCAAGCCAACACTTGGACACAAAAATATGAGTTTTAACTCAAACACAAGTAAAGCCCTAGCCTTGAATGTTTACATGTACTAACAAATAAAAACAACTAACTAAATATAGTCTTCAAAATCTAAAAGCCAAATCCTCCCAAGCTAAGTCCTTGGAGGTAACTTATCACCTGAACCTGAAAATGATGTTCCCATAAAGGGTGAGCCACAACCCAGTAGAGACATACTAAACCAAATATAAGCATTGAATAAAGCAATAGCATTTAATAGATGGTTAAACAAGATAATCACTATATCATTATCTTATGACATGTTTCACTTTTCATTATTACCAATGTGGCTCAGAACCTGGCCAAACTTACAACAGTGAACTATATATCAAATTCACATTACTTCCAATAACAACACAAATGAGACTCAGGCTCATATCATAACACTTCATACTTCCATTTTGATACACATTTTAGTGCTGTATCAATAAAACACTTCAATATAAATAAGCACACATAAAAGTGATGCTAATGGAGTCCATCCCCTATCTCCTCCCAAACAAAGTTCGGTTTAGAGGTCCATCCCCTATCTTCCCCTAAACCGTGGAGTACATCCCCTATCTCCTCCCACACAATATGCATATGCAATGCTCAACCAATACATGTATGTAAACACATAACATATACAACTCACAATCAATACACATAATGTCTGTATTAATTCAACAGTCAAAATTAATGACTTAACCAATGTGATTAGTTTCAGTTATCCCTAATCCACATGCAATGTCTACAACAATCATGACTATCCTCCACCGATAGCCCAAAACAGTTATTTCTAAACAGGAAATAACTGCATCAACAATAATAATCTCAACATTTAAATAGGCGAGTAATTAAATTATTTGACTACACCCTTTCAACTTATAAATCCCCAATTACATGCATTCAACTAATATTCCCAATTTTCCTCAAATGAATTAGGCCAATCAATTTATTAAGACAACTAGGGTTTTCCCAAAATTTCCAAATTACCCTCCAACATATTAAAGTACCAAAACTTAGAACAATACTCATAAGATGGAGTAGGAAATCCCTACCTCGAAGAAATAACCCAAAAAGGAGAAGACAGAGATGAAGACCCAAACTCCAAAGTGCTCCAAATCCAAGATTGTTCAAATTAAACTGAAGCCTTCGACCCACTCTAACTTTTTAATAAAGCAACTAGGGTAGAAACACACCCTAACTAGATCAAACCTAAGAGAGAAGAGAGAGAGAAGTCGGACCTAGGGCTTGGAATCAGAAATAGGATGAAAAACTGATTAAAATCCCGCTGCTGCCTATTTAAACTGGACAGGCTCGCTCGAGCGAAGACTTGGTCGCTCGAGCGACCAGACACAAGAAAACCTCGCTCGAGCGAAGAAAAGCTCGCTCGAGCCAAAAACTCGATGCTTCAGGTCTGCAACCCAGAAGCACGCTCGAGCGAAGGACTGCTCTCTCGAGCGAAGGACTCGAAAACATACACCTCGCTCGCTCGAGCGAAGAAACACTGCTCTCAGGTCTATACTAGACGCAATCGCTCGCTCGAGCGAAGAAACCCTGGCTCGAGCCACCAGACACAAAAACAACCCTCGCTCGAGCGACCAAACCCTCGCTCGAGCGACCAACTCAAAACTGGACAGCAACACTTGGTTTCCGAACCCAACCAACCTGTAATACAACCTGCCCAACATATCCTATAACTCAAAATAAGGAATTAAAGGACAACAACAACAATATAATAACAACTGAATCTATGGAACATAAGTCCGGGTACAACAACCAAATGGGAAAAGACCGGGGTCGCTATAAAATCTCTAAGGCATAGATACACTCTCCCTTTGTATCTCTCCCATTAGGCCTTGAAAGTGTAAGGTTCTTGGCCCCATTGCACTACACCTCCAAGCACAACACCTCCATGGTCAATCTAAGCACCTAGGAGCTCATTTTCAGAGGTTGAAGAGTTCCTATTTTGGTCCAGAAGCTGCTGGCCTTCTTCCCTACAGGGGTAAGTCCCTATTTCCCTTTTTGTAGCCTTATTTTGCTTCATAGTTTAGCTCTATTTGAAAGCATATTTAGGCTTTGTCATGAACTGAAAAAAGTCTTGTTTTGAGCTTCTAAACATGTTTGTTTAAGGCCATTTTTATGTTGCGGGTCATCTACCCCCTTGCATGCTTCATTTCCTCTTGTTTTGAGCTATGCATTAGAGCATTTGTGTTGGCCTTGGTTTGGCCTTTTAGCCACTGAAATCCAATGGATTTTCAGTGGCTAAAATGTGTTTTTGAGCCTCAAAACCAAAGAGCGGTGACCCTCTCACCCCTTGTTTTGTTTACTAGCTTTGTTGGGCTTACAAAGGAGCCCCTATTTGCATGTTTCAAAGCCATGTTTCAGGCCACTTTTGTGAGTTTTGTGACCTGCATAGGCTCTGTCCAGAGCCCTTTTTTCCATGTTGAATGTTTATTATGCATGTGTAGAGTAATCCTCTTCAAGGCCTTCCAAAGGGGCCTTTATTTACATGCTTCCTAGACTCATTTTAGGCCCTTTTCAGTGAGTTTTAGGGCCCTCATAACCTCTGTCCAGAGGTATTTCTTCCATTTTGTGTATCCATCATACATGTGTAGAACAACCCTCTCATTGGCCTTTCAAAGGAACACTTCATTCTAACATGTGTTGACTGAGTTTCAGTGAGTTTTTGGCCATATTTTGGCGTGCCATGTTTGTTTTTTTGGCTGGTTTGGTGGCCCCTCACGTGCTTCATATACATGTAGTGTAAACCATGCTTACTAGCCCATGTTGCATGTTGTTTTGGCCCTTCATGTTAGCACTTTTTGGCCATGCCTTAGACTGATTTTGTGCATATTTTGGACTGCTTTAGCTCTGTTTTTGGGTCTCATGGTCGAATGATGCTTGTTTTGCATGCTTGTAGTACAATGTGCATGCTTAGCTTTGAGTTTTGAGGTCTATCACATGCATATATTGAGGTGTTTTCATGTTTTGGGGCCATTGCATATCATATTTCAGAGCGTACATGTATGCCATATTCCCATGATTTTCACTCTTTAAATGCGTTTGAGAGTTGGGCTTGTATGCCTTGTTTTTGGACCATTGAATGAGCTTCATTTCTTTGCATATTGAGCCATCATGTTAGGCCATGTTCCCACTGTCTTGGACCTGCCTAGGGTCTGTTTGGGGCTGGTCTTGCCATTTGTGCATCACTTTGTGTACCTCTAGTGTAATCCGCCTCACTAGTTTCGGTAATTATGTCATCTAGCATGCATTGGGTGAAGTGTTTGCATGATTCGGGACCATTGTGCATCATGTTTCAGAGCTAGAGAATGTGTGTTTCCATGCCATATTTCATCCTTTGCCATGCTTAGTTAGAGTTGCATGTTGTGCCTTAGGATCGGTCCTTTGTATTCGTGCATGTTTGCATGTATTTCGGTTGTCTCATTTTCATGTATGGCCACTGATTTGAGTGTCGTTGAGGTCCACTCATATTGGTTTAAGTCCACCTTTCATTGTGTATGCCATTTGGTTCATGTTGTCGCATGTTTGACCATCGCATTGTGTATGCTTTGATTATGCCTTTGTGTATGTCCATCTTCGTATGTGTGCATCGTGTATGCCATATAGCTCATGTGCATTGTGTATGCCATTTCAATCCATAGCATTGCATATGCTAGGTTGCATGTGTGCATATCATCCCTCGCATGCCAGCATGATTAGGTTGCATTGCATTTAGGGTTGCATGTTAGTCGCATTGTGTATGCCATCTCATTGCATTGTGTTTGGAGTAGGGTTAGTCCAAACACGGGAAACGAGAGGCGTTTCGTACTCAAAGTGACGAAACGTGTCTCAATTTTCGGTTGCCAACACTCCGGATTACCCATGATGGAGTTTAGGCCTTGTTGTGTTAATGTGTGCATCCATTTCATATTGAGCCGTGCAATTCGACTCCTCGGTCATCATGCATTGAGATGCGTGATTGGTGGCACGAGGATCGAGGTCTACACTCCCTAGAGCTTGTGCAATGACGGGAAGAGTGGTCATGCACACATGTGTTGAAAATACTTTGCCATGCCCCTTTCTTGCTCTCTGTTGCAGCAAATCGGAATCCAGCAGCAAAAACTAGTCAGCAGCCTTCGGAAGTTTTGTACAGTGTTCTAGGACCAATTGCAAAATAGAGGCAAATCGGGGCATCGCAAGGAATTTCCCGACAAAGCGACCCGAGCACGCATGTATCTTTCATCATTCGGAACAAGAGCTGAGGCAGTCCATTTTATAGCTTGCATGCTAGTTTATTCGCTTTCCTAGTTAATTTGTTAATTAATTAGGGTTTTGTAATATTTAATTAGCTAGAGTAGTTAATTATTTATTCGGACTGTACTATTTATTCGGACCCTCCGAGGGAGGGCAATGTTGTAATAAGTGTGCGTGTGTATGATGTATGTCTTCCAACCCTACGTCTTTCTCCCTTTTATTTACCAGCTTATGATGGTTAGTTTAGGGCATGTTTTAATTAGCATCTATATGTTCGCATGTTTGCATTCATTCATCTGTATTGCATGCACCGGGCTCGGCGCATCATACTAACTGCATTGTATTTTAATTCCGAGTTGAATACGTGCATCAGTTGTTGCATTCCATATGCCATGTTTAGAATAGCCGAGCCTATCTTAATTGCATTTTTGCATGTGTTGCATTAGGCATCTCAGCATAGTTAGGATTCATGCATGATTTCTAATTAGCTTCTTTCTTTGGCTCAAAGTACTAGGTAAGCTTTTATGCTTTAGCATCCTTGCATGTGTGTGAGTGACTGCCATGATAGCATGCTTACCATGAGGCTAAGTGCTTATGTGATATAACTGCTTGAATGCCTGTGGGTGAAGGTTGGATTATCTGAATTGGAACAATTCATTGATTGCGAGTTTTAAGCCCACTAGATAGTGGCAAATCACCATGTTTTCTAAGCCCACTTGAGGGTGGCAAAATCCGCATTTTAGCCTACTTGCGAGTAGCAAACCGCTTTCAAAAACAAACATGAAATGTTTTGTTCCAACTCAGGCGATCCAGTCTATACTTGTATGCTGCGCGCATCACATAGTAATTCTAGGCTAATAAACCGGAATAAGAGCACATAATGTTTTCAAAACTTGATATCATTGATCCAGTCTATACTTGTATTCGGTGTGAAAGAGCAATGTTATATTAATGAACATTTTTGATTAATTGCACCGACTCTAAACCATATTTACGGAAAAGTGACATCCCTATTACAAATGTTTCACTTGAGGAGGGAGAGTCAGGTATTATGCCTCTTGTAACTTGTGCTTGTTATGGCGGGTCTGTGTCAAAATGTTATCAGCCACCAGAGCTCGCGTTTTTTGCATTCTTCATATCTAATACCAAAAACAAGTTCACTGTTATTGGTTGCGACACCCGTGCTACTATCCAAGTATCTGGAGAGAATTATTTTGTTGCAACCGGATGTGAGTCCCAATGTAGCACAATCAATTACATTCCCGATGGACCTTGCTCTGGAATTGGCTGCTACCAGACCTCCATCCCTAAAGGAGTCGGCTATATGAACATTCTTTTGAAGAGCTACATTAATCTTGGAAACGTATCCAAATTCAATCCTTGCAGCTATGTTTTTGTTGTTGAAGAAGGTGCTTTTAATTTCTCCAAAAGCTACCTGAGAAATTTTACAGAAGAAATGATGCCGATAGTGGTTGATTGGGCGGTAGGGAATAACAAGACGTGCAGAGACTCTAAAAGAAATCTAAAAAGTTATGAATGTGGAGAAAATAGTGATTGTTATGAATCAAAAAATGGACCTGGGTATGTCTGCAAGTGCATGATTGGTTACAAAGGGAACCCGTACCTCTCAGATGGTTGCCAAGGTTCGTATCCAATTAGTTTCATCATATTGGATTCATTTGCTTTTGTTATTATATATTGCTTATGATATGATGCTTAATTTTCAAATAGTCTTCTTCTCTGTTTTATTATTTTTTTTATTTTTATAATTGTTTTGCAAACATAGAGGAGTGTGAAGATCCAAAGCTCAACATGTGTGAACATAAAAATAAATGTGTTGACATGCCACCTGGGAATTATACTTGTTCTTGCCTCGAGGGATACCACAGTGATGGCAGAACATATGGAAAAGGTTGCATTGCTAATCAATTTCTAGCGATTCAGATTGCAGTTGGTAAGTCTATATTAGTCCGTGCCAAAATATCCTCTTCACAAATTTTCCAACTTAACTTGAGGAAAAAGTTTAGGTGAAGAGAAGGTTTCAGACACAGAATGCATAGAATGTGACACATTTGTGCATTTGTTTGAAACCTTTTGTGCACATAACACATCTGTAACTTGAGTGGTGATGGCATTTACATTTTCCTTATGGAAAATTTAAGTAAATATATAAAGGCATTTATGTTTTCCTTATGGCAAATTTAAGTAAATATATAAGTAAAACACATTTTATTCTTGAGTTGCATTATACAAAATGGATCGGATTCGGATCGGATCTATAAAAATCAGAATCTGATCCGATTAAGACAAATTCGAATCCGATCCAAATTCGTTTAGCCCATATCCAATTATAGATCACCCGGATCCTCATCCGATGATTTTGGATATCCGATCTGATCCATTTATTTATTTATTGAGTTACAATTTTATATAATTTGATATTTTTTTTTTCATTTTGTGTTTTCTTCATTCAAATTTAGAATAATCGGATTGGATCGGATTTTTGCATATTCAGTCTGTTTAATAAACGGATTAAACAAATTTGGATTATCGAATTACCGGATCAGATTTTTGAAAATGGATTCGGAATTTCGGGTCGGATTCGGATTGGATCCAATCCATTGACAACCCTAGTTTGAAGTGAGAAAATGATGTAAGAAATATGGTTATATGTAGTAATTTTCTATATTCTTCGAAGAAGAATATTTAGAATTACTATTTGAGTAATGTTATACAAACTAATAAATCGTACAAACTTTTTCATATTATTTAAATGAGTCATGTTATTTATAAGTTTCATTATTACATGTCACATCATTAATATAAAAAAAATTATAAAATTTGTTTGTTTGTATAACATTTTCTGTACTAATAATTGTGAATTAATACCGCATAATTTTATTTTTATTTTCTTAATGAATTGTACCTGTGTATTGAATAAAGAGTAGTGTTACTCTACTCTAAAAATTAGATCTATTTTTCAAACACAATAGTGTGATAGTATATTTGAATATTTTAAAGTAACTCTCTCTCTCTCTCTCTCTCTCTCTCTCATTTTCTCTAATTATCAATTAATTATCTCATTTACATATTATTGAGTTTAGAAAAGTGAGCTTGTATATCATTTTCCTTGAATAAAAGCTATGAAAAAGTCACATCTTTGTGCAAAATCTCTTAATTTAGTTAATACAATATTCTTGATCAATTAATTTAGACTGTTTGAATCTTATAGTTCTGAAAGAATTAGTGAAGAAAAAATAAAAAATTTATTGTACTTCATTACTCTTCCAGCCTTTTTTTTTTTTCCCTTCACAAATTCAAATTAAAAATCTAAATATAGGTTGATAGAAAGTAACGATTTCTAGTGTACACTTAATTATAGTTGGAGATTTATGAAATATTTGGATTGTGTATAGCTTTAATGTCTAAACAAATAATGTCATTGTTAGTTTGGATTATATTTGCATATTTTTTGAACAGTGTAGCATCCCATACTTTATTCTCCTGCTGTCATGGATGCAATTTCTTGATTATCAATACCAGAACCACAACAAAAAATTAATAACAACAAAATAAATAAATAAAGGGGCTTGGAAGTTAGCGCAAGAAGTGTGTAAAAAAAAAAAAAAAAAAAGGTTCATTCAAGTTGATACGTATTTCTACACTGATTCACAGGTCAGTTCTCAAGATAAAATTATCAAATTGAATGTCGTATTGAGCTAAAACTTTGATCTTTAACATATAGATGCATTCCAATTCATCATACAATTGAGATGTTTCTATAACTAATTGTTGCTTTCATCAAGTATAAAATTCTTTATATGCTTAATTTTGAATCAATATGTTATCAAGATGTTTATATTAGTTGTTACTTACGACTTATTTGAAATGCAGGTTTTGCAATTGGTGCTTTGGCTATTTTGGTGAGTAGCTCCTGGTTGTACTGGATTTTCAAGAAAAGAAAGCTCATCATGCTTAAAGAAAAGTTCTTCAGGCAAAATGGTGGATTAATGTTGAAACAACAACTCTCTAGACTAGAGAGATCAACTTAGGAATTGATCAAAATATTTAATTCAGAAGAGCTCAAGCGGGCTACCAATAACTATGATGAGAGTAGAATTGTTGGCCGAGGAGGTTTTGGAACAGTTTACAAGGGAATTCTACCAGAAAACAAGATAGTGGCAATTAAGAAATCCCAAATGGCGGATGAAAGTCAAATAGAGCAATTCATTAACGAGGTGGTTGTGCTTTCACAAATCAATCATAAGAATGTGGTCAAACTCTTAGGTTGTTGTTTAGAAACTCAAGTCCCTTTACTTGTTTATGAATTCATCACCAATGTCACTCTCTTTGAGCATATAAATAACCAAAGTAAGGCATCTAATATATCATGGAAAAATCATTTGCAAATAGTTGTTGAAACTGTTGGAGTATTGTCATATTTGCAGTCTGCAACATCGATTCATATCATCTATAGAGATGTTAAGTCTACAAATATGCTCTTAGACGATAATTACATTGCAAAAGTGTTGGACTTTGGAGTATCAAGGTTTGTTCCACTAGACTAAAATAAATTAGCCACAGTGGTACAAGGAACTCTTGGATACTTAGACCCTGAATACATGCTCACAAGCCAATTGATTGAGAAAAGTGATTGTTAGGTCCTTACTTGTTGCCAATTCCGCGAACAAACTTGGGTCAATCATGTTGTAATTTTTCCTTAGGTTTTAGTCTTCCCGCTCGAGCGAGGAAATCTACGCTCGAGCAGAAAACTCACTCTCAGAAGTTTTGGCATGTCTGCAAAAATATTGGGAGGTGTGTTTTTACGCTTGAGTGGACTTTTTCAGTGCTCGAGCGTATACCCTTGTTAGGAACATGCATTTAAGTGACACTGCTCGAGCAACCATTCATGCGCTCGAGCGGGGTCTGTGATCTTAACTACTATAAATCTGTAGTTTGTTCCAAAATTAGGGTACGGCTTCCAGATTTTCTTTTTGGGTTTTTAGGGTTTTATTTTGGAGTTCTTTTTCTAGTTTTCCTTTGATTTCTTTGTGAGTTTGCTCATGGATCAAGAGAGTTAAATCAAAGGGTTGTGTGTTTGATATTATCTATTCAAGAGTGTTCTTCTTTGATAGATTTCAGAGAGTCAAGCGTGGATTATTCGAAAGAGTTCGAAGCTATGCGTGGTCATTGATTTGACATGGATGTTGTGGATTCGACATCAATCTGATCAATTCCGAGACGAATGTGGTAGTGAAAGAGATACAGATTGTTGAAGACAAATTGACAGAGTTTGGGTAATTTGTTTAGTAAATTTGTATTATTTTTTTTTATAGTGGATTGATTAGTGGCGTTTTGCTCGTAGTTTTTAATCACAATTGGAGGTGCTCTATTTGTGATTTTTCCACGTAAAAATCGGTTATGTTGATTTATTGTTTGAAGCAACAATCTAAATCACTTTTGTACGTGTTAGATGATTGAGATTGTTAGTTTTAATTGTTTGGGAATTGTTGTAATTAATTCTAGTTCGAATTACGAATTACTTAGGTTTTTCAATTGGTATCAAAGCAGGTCACTCTTTGTTTTATCAAAAACTATAGGAGTGTGATTTTGTGTGATTTGTGATATGGATTCAATTCGCGAAGGTAACTTGATCCATAGACCTCCATTTATTGATGGTACAAACTATTTTTATTGGAAAGCTCGTATGAGGGCATTTTTAAAATCTATTGATAAGAAAGTTTGGCACTGTGTAATCTATGGGTGGAGTGAACTTGTTGTCACCATTGATGGTGTTGATATTCCCAAACCACTTGATAGATAGGACGCAATTGATTATCAAAACTCGAGTTGGAACAGTAAAGCTCTCAACTCCCTCTTTTGCTTCGTCACACCAGAAGAGTTTCGCCGTATTTGAACGTGTGAGGTAGCAAAAGAGGCTTGGGACATTCTTGAAACTATTCACGAGGGTACTACTATTGTTAAAAGATCAAAACTTCAACGTCTCATATCCTCTTTTGAAACTCTTTTTATGCGTGATGATGAGACGTTTGATGAATTTTATGCTAAACTTAGTGACATCATGCATTCCTATTTCAAACTTGGTGAAAAAATCCCTGAATCTAAGGTTGTTGAAAAAAAATTGAGGTCATTAGCCAAGAGGTTTCAATCAAAAGTGGCAGTTATTAAGGAGGCTCGTGATGTTGAGAACCTCAAGCTTGATCAGTTGGTTAGAAACTTGCACTTATGAAGCTCACCAGATTTCTAAGAAAAAACAAAAAGATAGGGTGGCTTTTACCAGTGCTCATAAGACTACTAAGAACCCTAAGGTTGAAGAACAACTAGGGGTGTCTGCGGTTCAGTTTGGGACGGTTTGCGGTTCGGTTTGGACCTACCTGCATCTATGCGGTTTGGGGAAAAGTCAACCCGTAACCGCCCGCAATGCGGCTTGTGGCTTTGTGCGGATAGGGTTCGCGGATGTGCAGGAGGTTGCGAGCGGTTTGCTGATTGAACTTTTTTCAAAAATTTATTTTTAAACCTTTTTTTTTCCCCATTTTGTCAATATTTATTTTGGACATTTTTCCTCCCATTTTCTAAAATCCTCCAACATTAATAATTAATGAATTAAAACTTATAAAATAAAAAAACACAACAAAATCAATTCGTAACCTAAACAAATCATTCAAAATCTACATTCATCATTAACTTGCATTCATCCTACATTCATCATTCATAACCCAAATAAAAAAAATCCTACATTGAAAATCCTACATTCATCATTCCTAACCCAAATACAAAAATAAATAAATAAAAATTCATTAACTTACATTCATCCAAAACCAAAATGTAATTAAAAAAAATTGTTGTCAAACTTCATTCAATTCAAACCCATGAAATAAAATAAAAACATTTCTAAGATATCAAACTTCATCATGAATCACATCCAATCCAACTTTCACAAATTCCGATTCCAATTCCATGCATTTGGTTGATGAACCCTACACAAAAACAAATTGAAAAAAATATAAACTTTAATCTTCAATCTTCATAATTCCTTTGAGACAAAAAGTGTAAAAGAATAAAGTAATGAAAAGATAAACAAATGTCTATATATTGCATCTCAATATAGTAAGAAAATGTGTTGAGTATATGAAAAAATTACCAATGAGTAAATGGATATTAGAGATCAATTATAACATCAACATTATAGGTTGAACTTGAAGATGAGCTTGACTCCAACGTACCTAATTAGGAGTCAACAAGAGAAGATTAATAAAACTTACATTAGAAAATAAACAATACAAATAAAAATGAAGATAAATAAATTCTCATATTACCCGAGTCATATTGCTCAAATTCCTCCACATCATCCATCACCTTTCGAAGAGAAATTGGAAGGTTGCTTCAAAGCCAATTTTGAGTACATACAAGAGCTTCAACCATAGAAGGCGAAAGTGAACTACGAAATGGGTCAAGAATACGCCCTCCCGTACTAAAAGCCGACTCCGATGCAACAGTAGAAATAGGCATGGCCAACACATCCCTTGCAAGTTGTGATAATACCCTTTATTTGGTTGCATTCACCTTCCAATAATCCAAAATCTCAAATGTTTGATTCTTTGCAAAATGTTCAACCTCAGATAAATATTGTTTCAATTCCGACTTAGATCCACTAGTGCATCGCCCCTCCAAATAGGAATTAAATTGGGAGTCAACTAAAGAATAGGGATCATCATCATCATCATCTTCCACCATATTCACAACTTCACTCACACTTGGAAGTTTCTCATTTGAAGGATAAAGTGTGACATAATGGCTATACAAACGACTCAAACAACTCTTAACCTTGTCTACCATCTCTTCCACCTTCTTATTATCTCCAAGAAATAAATTGGAAAAACAAAACTCCAAGTATGTCATTTTTTTGGTAGGATCAAGAACCACCGTAACATACAACAACAAATTGATCTTACTTCCATCCCCCCAATACTTGCTAAACTTTAGTTTCATAGTCTTTGCGATTGTGCTCAAAGTATCATCCTCCTCCAAAATTAATTGGTTAATTTTGCTTTCAATAACAAACATTTCCTTGTAAAAAGCATTGGAAGTAACAAAGAGAGACCCCGAAAATTTCTTAGTTGCAACATAAAATAATTTTAGAAACCTCAAAAATTTTTTACATTTTTCCCAATCCAACTCATTCGAACTTCTCCTTATGCCACCATCAACATCCTTGAAATAAGATTCAAAGTTGGAATCCACAAACTTCAATTGGTTAAAAGCCTTCTCATACTTTTCGGCGGCCTTTAACATCAAATAGGTAGAGTTCCACCTAGTTGGTACATCTAGGCATACAAGAGCTTTTGAATCAAGTTTGAGTGTGGCCGCACACTTCTTAAAAACATTATGCCTATGAGGAGACGACCTCACATATCTCACCGCAAGTCTAATGTTGGCAATAGAATCGTCCATTTCTCTCAACCTATCACTCACAACGAGATTAAGAATATGTGCACAACAACGCATATGAATAAACTCATATTGCAAAATAGTCTCCTTCCAATCTTTGATTATCGTTTTCAAATATTGAATGGTAAGATTATTAGAACTAGCATTATCAACTGTTAAGGTGAATATGCTATCAATGTTCCACTCAATCAAACACGACTCAATTTTTTGACCCAATGTTTCTCCTTTGTGATCCTCAACTTGTTGAAAATTTATGATTCTTTTTTGAAGTTTCCAGTTATCATCAATGAAATGAGCAGTCAAACACATGTAACACAAATTCTGAATAGATGTCCAAGTGTCCGTAGTAAAGCAAATTCTACGACCCTTCATGGCCTTCTTTAACTTATCCCTTTCATTCTTGAATATGTTAAGCACTTCTCTAGATATGGTTTGACGAGAGGGAATTGGTGTGAATTTGGGTTGCATGACATTACAAAATCTTCTAAACCCAACACCCTCCACAAATCTAAATGGCAACTCATCAATGACCACCATCTCCGCAAGAGCCTTTTTACAAGTATTAAAATTAAAAATTGTTGATACAACCTCAACACCCTTTTCATTTTGTTTCGGTTTAAGATTTAATGTTTGTTGACCATCTGTATCCCTATTTGGATATTCTTTACAATTGGGTGTGTGACTCCTCAAATTGCTAGTCCCATGAAGTCTAGAGTCAGCCATATACTCTTTCTTGCAATATTTACATACGGCTCTACACTTCCCATCTGTCCCTACAACCTTGTCAAAATGATCCCAAACTGTGGATGGTGCTCTCCCCTCTCCACCCTCACTCTTTCTCTTCGGGGGTCTAGGAGGCTTAGGTTCAGGTTCGAGTTCGATTAAGAGGGGATTCATTTGAGAATTAGAGGATTCTGGAGGTATAAGATTGATTGCGGGAGATTGAACACTATCCTCCATTTAAACTGGATTACAAAAATTACAAATTCAATTTCAATAACATAACAAATTCAATACAGTCACAGATTAAATTTTAATTTTGATAACAAATTCAATTCTATACAGATTCAACACAATCACATATTCAATTTTAATTTTAATAACAGATTCAATTCCAATTTCAATAACAGATTCAATACAGATTCAATTCTATACAGATTCAATTCCAATTTCAATAACAGATTCAATACATATTCAATTTCTAATTCTCATAGATCTGTTGGAGCATTGCAAAAGCACAGATTCAATTCAAAAGAGAGAGAGAGAGAGAGATCTGTTTGCATAAACACAGATTCAATTCCAAACAAACACACAGATTCAATTTATATACAGATTTAATTCAACAATAGATTTATATACATGATCTGTTTGCATAAACACAGATTCAATTCCAAACAAACACACAGATTCAATTTATATACAGATTTTATTCAACAACAGATTTATATACATATTTAATTCAACAAAATATTTACATACAGATTTAATTCAACAACAAATTTATATACAGATTTAATTCAATACATAGATTCAATTTATATGCAAATTTTCACACATTTAACAACAAATTTAATTCTAATACCACTGATTTAATTCCAAAAACATAGATTCAATTCCAAAAAAAAAAAAAAAAAAAACAAAGACAGATCTGTTTGTATATATAAAAAAAATTTGATAGATCTGTTTCCACTTTTTCACAGATTTGTTGCTACAAAAAAATCAGATTTAATTCCAAACAAACACACACATTCAATTTCCACTTCTCACAGATAGATCTGTTGCTACCAAAAAAAATAAAAAAATAACAGATCTGATTGCATAAAATAAATAGATCTGATGAGATGAGAGAGTGAGGAAGACAGATCAGAGAGAGAGGTTTGATATGTTGCAAAAAAAATAAAAGATCGAGAGAGAGAGAGAGAGAGAGAGAGAGAGAGATAGAGCGAGATAGAAAGGCTTACCTGTGAGGTCGATCGGTGCGATGAGAAAGTGAGGTCGATCAGTCAATCTTGCGATGAAAGAGAGTCGATCGGTGCAGATGCAAAACCAGAGAGTGTGAGACTGATGAGATGAGAGAGTGAGGGAGACAAATCAGAGAGAGAGTGAGAGATTTGATATGTTGGAAAAAAAAATCAAAGATCGGGGAGAGAGAGAGAGAGAGAGACAGAGAGACAGAGAGAGACAAAGACTGAGAGAGGGGCTTACCTGTGAGGTCGATCAGTGTAATGAGGTCGATCCATCATGAGGTCGATCTTGCGACGAAAGAGAGTCAATCGGTACAATATAGATGAAAAACGCGAGAGTGAGAGTGAGAGACAGACTGATGAGATGAGATATGAGAGAGTGAGTTTGAGTTCGTGTTTTGTTTTGGAGTTTGAGAGATAGATAGATTATAGATTTAGGGTTTTTTTTTAACAGTCAGATTTGAAGGGGAAAAAAGAAAGAAAAGAGTTTTATGCGGGCGGGTTAGGCAGGTACGGTTCAAACCCGCAACCTGCCCACAACCCGAAAATTAGATAAAATCCAAACCGCACCCTACCCTTATGTGTTTGCAAAACCACCTATACGTGCACAGTTCGGATCGAGTAGGGCGGTTTTGGCAGGTCGGATAACCCTATGCCCAACCCTAAGAACAACAATGGATTACTCACTACACAAATGCTAAAGATGCATAGGATACTCGTAGTCAATTCCATCAGAGATGAGAGTCATCTTCACAACCATCCACTAACTTCCATGCCTTAGTTACTTGACTGGATGAGATCGAGGAGAACGAGAAACAAAAAGAAGATGATGAAACCTTGGAAGAAAGTGATGAGTTTGATGGTGATGACCTACAACAGGTCTATGAAAAGCTTTACAATGAATCTCTGAACTTGTCCAAGATCAATGACAAACTCACTATCAAGCTCAAAGCATGTAAAAGTGATAACGTTAAGCTAAAAGAAGAGATTGCAACAGCAAAGGGATGTCATCAAGATCTCTAATGATAGGCAAGACCTCTGTGGAAAACTTCTATCTTGTGAGACCGAAAGGAATGAACTTCTGAAAATCTATGCCACATATGAAGAGAAGATTGAGATCCTTGAGATGTCACAAGCTACATTGAAAGAGTTGGTTGGTTAGAAAGATGAAGAACTCAAAGATGCTAGAGCCATGATTGATATGTGGAACAAAGGGTCAAAGACACTGGAAGACATCATCAGGTCTCAACAAATGAGTTGTGACAAAAGTGGTATATGCTATGGTGATGCAACACTTCTAAAGGGATAAGCCTCTACATCATATGACATCATGACTCGAGCAAAGGAAAAGCTAAAGGTTCAACAGGGTGATCACTCTCTTCATCAACCTAAACGGGGTAAGATTAACAAAATGGAGGTAAAACCTATTTTTGTTTGTCATCATTGTGATGGGCATGGCTACATTCGCCCTTATTGTTATAAGTTGTTTGGTAAGGTGTCTCAAAAATTTAGAAATTCTAATATTTCATGGGTTAGGAGACAACCTTATATGTCTAGGCGGAACATTAAGATTCATGATGGTGTTCATAACGCTAAGATATTTACCATGATTGCCAGTCCTGCTTCTGTTAAGACCAAAAAGATATGGGTGAGAAAGAGTGACTTAACTTTTTTTGTTGTTCACACTGCACTGAAAGCATATGACTCACACATGTGGTATCTTGATAGCGGGTGCTCTTGTCATATGTCTGGTGACAAATCCTACTTCACATCTCTTGAAAAATATGAAGAAGGAATTGTTACCTTTGGAGATGGTGGCACTTCTAGAGTCATTGGTAAAGGTTCTATAAGTGTGGTTGGTCTACCCAAGCTCGGAAATGTCTTACTTGTTGATGGCCTGAAAGCTAATCTTTTGAGCATTAGTCAAATGTGTGATTCCCATCATGAAGTATTATTTTCAAAAAAATAAATGGGAAATTTTGGATAAGAAGGTAAATACTATTATGCGTGGGGTTCGCACATCTGATAACTGTTATGGGATTGTTACCACAAATGATCTCACTTGCCACTCGACCATTATAAGTAATCTTGATCAGTGGCATCAAAGATTAGGTCACATGAATTTCAAAGACCTAACTAAATAGCCACTAAAGAGCTTGTGAGAGGAGTACCCAAAATGGGTAAGAATATGAACTATGTGTGTGGACCATGTCAACTTGGGAAGCAAACTCGTGCCCTTCGTAAAAAGGTGAACAACTTAACAACCAAACGTCCTCTTGAACTTGTTCATATGGATCTTATGGGACCCACCCGCATTGAAAGTATTGGAGGTAAATGATACATTTTTTAACTATTGATGATTACACTCGCTTATTATGGGTTAATTTTTTAAGAGAAAAATCTAATACGTTTGATGCTTTCTAGTCCTTAGTCCTTTAAAATCCAAAATGAACAGGGTGTTTCTATTGGGCGTATCATAAGAATCCGAACTGATCATGGTCGTGAATTTGAAAATAGCTCATTTTCGGATTTTTGTGGTATGCATGGAATTAAGCATAAGTTTTTTGCACCCATTACTCCACAGCAAAATGGAGTTGTTGAGAGGAAAAATAGGGTAATTCAAGAGATGGCTAGGGTCATGCTCCTTGGTAGGAAAGTTCCTCCAAAGTTCTGGGTTGAAGCCTTAAATACCACTGTTTATGTTGTGAATCGTGTGTATCTAAGGCCTGGCACTTTACAAACTCCATATGAATTGTGGAAAGGATTAAAACCCAATGTAAAATACTTCAAAACTTTTGGGAGTAAATGTTACAAATTTTCAAAGATAGAGAGCCCTTGGGCAAATTTGACTCCCGAAGTGATGAAGGTATTTTTCTAGGGTATTCAGCCACCAGTAGAGCTTTTCGTGTCTATAACCTACATACTTTTACTTTAATGGAATCCATCAATGTAGTCATAGATGACACAGGTTCTCCTACTTCATCTATACATGAGGAAGAAGATGGTGAGTCTCCAATCTTGGATACTGAACCACAAAGTCAAGGAGAAGCACAAGGCCAAGTCTAAGAAGGTGAGCCAACACCATCTTCTATGGTAAGTCCGAGTCCAAAGAATGCACAAAGAGACACCACCTCTGATGCTCAAGTCGCTACCGACCCAATTTTGAAGCCATCAGCAAGGGTAAAACTGAATCATTTGGTTCAACAGGTGATTGGAAGTGTCTCAAACCGAATGAAAACCCGAAAACAAATTCGAGAAGAGGTATCTCATATGTGCTATGTTTCGTTAATTGAACCTAAGAATGTACAATGGGCCTTACTAGATGATAGTTGGGTAATGCAATGCATGAAGAATTAGGTCAATTTGAACGTAACAAAGTTTGGACTATTGTTCCCAGACCTAGAGACATGAATGTGATAGGTACCAAGTGGATATTTAAATTAAATCTGATGAGAATGGCACAGTGGTAAGGAATAAAGCTAGGATGGTTGTTCAAGGCTATACACAAGTAGAGGGTGTTGACTATGATGAGACGTTTGCCCCTGTTGCACGTCTCGAAACTATTCATATTTTACTTGGTGTTGCATGCTTTCTTGGTTTCAAACTCTTTCAAATGGATGTGAAAAGTGCCTTTCTGAATGAGTACTTGAAAGAAGAGGCTTATGTTGAGCAACCAAAAGGGTTTGAGGACCCAAAATGTCCAAACCATGTCTACAGTTAGACAAGACGTTATATGGGTTGAAACAAGCCCCTTGAGCTTGGTATGATAAACTTACTACTTTTCTTCTTGATAATGATTTTCAAATGGGTAGTGTGGACAAGACTTTATTTGTGAAACATACTAAGTCCCATATACTTGTTGCTCAGATTTATGTTGTTGATATTGTGTTTGGATCCACTTCTGATTCTCTTGTGAAATATTTCTCAAATTGCACGACACATGAGTTTAAAATGAGCATGATGGAGGAGTTGTCTTTTTTCTTGGGTTTTCAAATTAAGCAATCACTTTCGGTATGTTTCTCTCTCAAACCAAGTATGCCAAAAACCTTGTGTCTAAGTTCGGTCTAGAGTCGGCCAAACATGCACGCGCTCCCATGAACACTAGTCTTCACCTCTCCAAAGACTCATTTGGCACTAATATTGATCCTACCCTTTATAGGAGTATGATAGGGAGTCTTTTGTACCTCACAACCAGTCGGTCTGACATTGCATTTAGTGTAGGCATGTGTGCCGGTTACCAAGCCTGTCCTAAAGAGTCTCATCTTCTTGCTATCAAGCGCATCATTAAGTATGTTAGTGGGACCTTGAGGTATGGGATTTGGTTTTCGACCAACACTATAGCCGAGATCACTGGCCTTTCTGATGTCAATTGGACAGGGTGTGCTGATGATAGGAAAAGTACATCCGGGAGGAGTTTCTACCTAGGGAACAATCTGGTTGCGTGGTATAGCAAAAAGCAGAATGCCGTCTCTCTTTCGACCGCTGAGGCCAAGTACATTGCTATGGGTAGTTGTTGTGCACAAATGTTATGGATGAAGCTAATGCTTCATGACTATGGTATAAACTAGGACACTCTCACTCTTTTCTGTGATAACACTAGTGCCATCAACATCTCCAAAAAATCAGTCCAACACTCTTACATTAAACATATTGACATTCGTCATCGTTTCATTCAAGAGTTAGTTGAGGAGGGCCTTGTCGTTCTTGAACATGTACCTACTGAGCATCAAAAAGTTGATATTTTTTACAAAATCCCTTGATCTTCTTGGGTTTGAGTTTCCTAGAAAGACCTTGGGTGTAGTGCTCAATAACTAGAGTGTGTTCTGTTGCATGAGCGGGCGAAACTGTATGGCTGTTTGTGTACTTGGATGTTATAATCTCATTATCATTGATTCTTGTCATCTTTGCACATAGACTTAAATAAACACCTCTCATGCTGCTTGCAAGATTTCATCTATCTTTGTCCATAGCTCTTTTTGAATGAACATGCTCATTAATTTCATGATCTCATTCTGTACATATTCTTGAGATAAACTGTTGCAGGGGTTCCCACATCAGTGATCAAAATCCTCTATGGACTTCTACCATTGTCTCTTATGTATTTCTAGAGGAATTTACATATACTGGCAAAACTTGGGTGATGTTGAGTCTCTTAACCACCCACCATTTGTTTTCACCTCTACGGTTTCTCCCTCATTTCTTTGAAGTCCGGGTATTAGGAAAATGCTACCTCAGAGGCACCAACCAAGCCATCCTATTGTTTTCCATGCTTCTTTAGTTTGGTCTCCATACTCTTGAGCGTGACAACTGCCCGTGAATGCCCAATGAAAGCCAATTTAAAAAAAAAAAAAAAACCCCTCATTGATTGAGGGGGAGCCTCCGCATTTACTCAGCAAATACCCCTTGTTTACTGGTGGTTTGACTTTCCTCTGTGATGTTCAAATTCTTTTGTCGAAGGTCCAGCCATCCGATCACTACCAGGATTAACTCTAGCAATGGTGGACTCTCAAAAATTACACACACTCACTATATGAGCTATCATGTTTGCCTCTAAACTGTGTATTCATATGTTGCTTATGCTCATTGATCCATGTTTACGTATTTTGCTCATGTTATCATGCTTCAGATTGTCCAAATGGCAAGATTACATGCTTCATGGCATGTGGATTATTTCATCTTAGTGTTTCATTATTTCCATCATACTGATCATCTTTTGTCTCAAGAAATACTTTGGTGCATGAGTTGTTTTCAAATTCTTAGATCAAAGGATTTCAGGACCTGCAGTTTTGTTACCTCCGCTTGAGCGCAGCTTGTAGCGCTCAAGCGGTAAATCCTCACATCCAATATTTTTGTAAAGGCACCAAACTATTGGGAGCATATTTTTTGCGCTACACTTGTCTTGGCTCGAGCGAAAAGTCACGCATAAGTACGCACGCTTGAGCGGCTAACCCACGCTCCATGGTTTAAAAGCCTTCACCCGTTCTTTCTAGTCCAAATTTCCCCTAAATTTCTCCTTCTCTCTCCTAGGGCTCTGATTGCGATCTCCCCTTTCCCGATTGCGACTGCGTTTGGCTTGTGCCTGTGTGTCATTCACTTTCATCTTCGTCTCTGGTAAGTCTCTTTAACCATTCTTCATTCAGTATTTTTATTTTCATTATTTTGTTTGTTGTTTTCTATCTCTCTCGGTTTGGCATCTATTTTGGGTCGTGTTTGTGGTGTCTTGGTCTGTGTATAGTCTAGGGCTTCACTTGTTCATATATTTCCACAGTGGAGTTGGGCACTTTGGGGGTTGTTTTTGTTTTTTTGTGTGGTTTACTACTACCAATATTCATCTAGTGTCCTCATGTTGGTTTTGATTGATTGTGTTTTGGTTTATACTGCTACCCTCTTATTATTCACTCTGTTTTTCTCTCTGTGTGTCCATTGATATATCTTCATTCTATTGTTGGATTTTGCGGTCTTTGACTTTTGATTATTAATGGTTTTGGTTATTTAAATTTGGTTACAAGTTTACCACTCCTATCAAACCCTTCACTAAGAAAATCGTTTCTCAGAGTCAGGCTCATGTTAAGAGGAAGTCGTCTGGGCTAAGTACTTCTACTGCAAGTAATGATGATCTTCTTGCTGAGGAAGCCAAGATAGATGCTGCGGCCGCTGGTATGGAGAAGCATGATGTTCGTGAGTAGCTTTGCCAGTTTGAGCAGTCCATGACCTAGAGGTTTGATCACTTGGATGCTTACCTAGATGCTTTTGATGGCCGGATTGGACATCTTGAGAAAACTACTGATCAAACTACCATCCAGCTTGCTAAGATTATTTCTCTTCTCTAGCTACAGTCACATCCTTCTCCTCCTCAGTGATTTTGTTGGATAGTTTCTTTCTCATGTTTTTCTGTTTCTTGTTGTTTTTGATTTTGTTGGTTTGTCTCCCCCAGACAAAAATGGGGAGTGTTTTTGGTTTTTGGAACCTTATACACATGCACTTACTCATGCCACACACGCAGTTTTTTGTTGATAGATGTGTGTTAAATATTGGGATAGAATGTTTTTGTAGGGTGCTAACTTGATGGATATTGCTTTAATATATATTGTCTTATCTCTATCTCTATCTGCTTATGTTTAATGTCCTATCTCCAATGTTTTGGTTTTTTGGTTTAACAGGTGGCTTGTTCATGGTGTTCCTAACTAGTTAGGCTTGTTTCCTTTGTAGTGTTTGTTTATGTTAGGTAGTGTGTCTAGTGCATGTGTTTGTTAGGAAAAATTGTTAGAAAGTTTTGTCCGGGAATTGACAAAGGAGGAGATTATTTGGTCCCTACTTGTTGCCAATTCTGCAAACAAACTTGGGTTAATCATGTTGTAATTTTTCCTTGGGTTTTGGTCTTTCCACTCGAGCGGGGAAATCTGCGCTCGAGTGGAAAACTCATTCTCAGAAGTTATGGCATGCCTGCAAAAATATTGGGAGGTATGTTTTTACGCTCGAGCAAACTTTTTCAGTGCTCGAGCGTATACCCTTGTTAGGAACACGCATTTAAGAGACACCGTTCGAGCGGCCATTCCTGCGCTTGAGCGGGGTCTGTGATCCTAACTGCTATAAATTTGTAGTTTGTTCCAAAATTAGGGTACGACTTCCAAATCATCTTTTAGGGTTTTTAGGATTTTCTTCTGGAGGTCTTTTGCTAGTTTTCCTTTGATTTCTTTGTGAGTTTGTTCATGGATCGAGAGAGTTAAATCAAAGGGTTGTGTGTTTGATATTATCTATTCAAGAGTGTTCTTCTTCGGTGGATTCCGGAGTGTCAAGCGTGGAGTATTCGAAGGAGTTCGAAGCTGTGCGTGGTCGGTGATTCGACATAGATGTTGTGGATTCAACATCATGCTAATCAATTCCGAGACGAAGGTGATGGTAAAAGAGACACAGATTGTTGAAAACAAATTGACAGCTAGTTTAGATTGTTGATTTCCACATAAAAATCGGTTATGTTGATTTATTGTTTGAAGCAACAATCTAGATCACTTTCGTACGTGCTAGATGGTTTAGATTGTTGGTTTTAATTGTTGGGAATTGTTGCAATTAATTCTAGTTCGAATCACCAATCACTTAGGTTTTCCAGTGATGTTTATAGCTTCGGAGTAGTCCTTGTAGAGTTAATCACTGGAAAGAAGGCGTTGTCATTCGACAGGCCAAAAGAGGAGAGATGCCTAGCTATGTATTTTATTTCTTGTATGAACAATGATTGCTTGAACCAAATTATTGATGAACACATGGTAATTGAAGGAAACACTGAGGAGTTCAAAGAAGTTGCTAATCTTGCAAAGAGATGCTTGAGAGTAAAAGGGGAGGAAAGGCCTTATATGAAGGAAGTAGCGATGGAACTGGAGGGATTGATTAGGAAAAAGACATCTAGAAATGATTTGAATTTTGTTGAGATTGAGTACTTGCTTGGTAAGGCATCAACTGGATACGTAGTTGGAGGTTATAGAAGCAACACAACAATAGCTGGGGTTGATAACATGGCGGAAGATATGCTATTCCATGGTGGGAGGTGATCTGATTGTTTTGTGCTTGTCCATGATGGTAAAAACTTAATTGGTGGATTGTTACACCTGCACACAAGTGATTACTTTTTTTAAATTTCTTATACTTTCTTATGTAAAAATTTGTTAGTGACTCTCTCACTTTTCATTAATCTTGTCTGGTCTTATCTTTTTGTATCATGTTTTTATTTTTGTATTTCTAGACTTATCAAAATACATATAAACAAATAAAATTTACAGAATTTGTTAATGGGACTCAGTTATAAAATTCTTGTCCATCTAAATGAATTCAATGTCATGTTGTGACATCAGTTTTCGTATTTCTAAAAATCAATTATTCAGATAATTCATGATATATAAGGAAAATTTCATATATAAATGGCAAATAGGAAAAGTAATTATAAATTTGTATAACACAAGTGAAAATTGTGCCTCCCAAAGAAAATTTAGGATTCAAAATAACATAAAACTATAGACCATTGATATTAAATTTTAATGACATGTTGTAATCATATGCATTGTAATGAGAATCTCCATTGTAATCATTTACAAAGAGGATCTAAATCCTTTATGAAAGTGTAAGTTTATAAGATTTAATGTGTAATATTTTTAGGTAATTTATAGATGGTGGTAGGAAATGGTTGGTTGGTGCCCATATATGCTCCAACTTGGTTTAATATATATATATATATATATATATTTATTTATGGTAAGGTAGTCTATATAAGGCAAGAATAAGGAATTTACAATAAAATTAAGATGCAGCCACTTCTACTAGAAAAATATTTATCTATATAATAAGGTAGGAGGTCGGAGGTAGGAGGGTTTTTGAACTTTGTCTAATGTGGCAAATTTGTCCTACGTGTCATTTACTATCAATGGCCGAGAAATATGGCTGAAGATTCAACGGATCGAATTTGCTTCACCTAGACAAATTCCCTCCCACTGCTTCTTCCCTCACTTTCCCACTCCTAATCTCTCTCACCTTTGGCACCAGACCTTCTCTCTTTAGTTTCTTCCTTCCCCTCAGATCTACTTTTCCTCCCTCTTAACTTCTTTTCCATTGCAGCTCACCTACATCCTTCCCGACTCTGACAGTTGCAAGCCCTCTCTCCTATTTCACCACCTCACCACCCATCCACAATCGTCGTAATGTTCTCCTCCGGCTAATTCTAGGCACACCACCCATCTCTGATTGCCATAAGGGCTTCGTTCTCACTCTTGAAGTTAGATTTTAAAGAAGGTTAGTTTAGTTCTACTTTATGTTTATCTCTCTCTTCTCTTTAATTTCATAACCCTAACATCTCTACCAACAACCTCTCTCTCTTCTCCACTTTTGGAACTTTTAGAATTTGAGTTTAAAAGTTTTTGAATCTTTTTCATGCACGAAATTTCAATTTGGATATATTATCAAAACTCTATATATGTGTCATACATTCTGAAAATTCCAAAAGTGAAATATAATTGTTCTTTGTTTAATAGTCAATTATATTATAACAATCATTTTGTTGTTATAATGGAAGGTTTTACAAACAGTGTGTTGTCGGAGAGATGGATGAGATTGGCGGAAAAGCCCATGAGATCATTGATGAACCAAAGAGGTAGTCGATGACAAACAGTGGCTTTGTTTTGGTGGTGGCAATAGCAGCACATGCTAGAGATGGGTAGATTGGTAAAGAAACTACTTGATCGGTCGTGTTTCAATCAAAAATAAAGAATTGTACAAAACACTAATTCAGTAGAATAGTGGGTTGTTCATGATCGTACCATGAGGATTTTGGGCTGAGTTGTATCAATTTGATTGGTAATTTCTAATTTAATTTGAAGAAGAGATGATGATTAATTTTTACTAATGAGAATTTAAATTAAAACTAAAGTAATTGCGCAAATAAAGAGAGTTGTCCGAATATGGAGAGAGACTTAGGATCTCAAATCCACTACTAATCACATATCATGTAATTAAAATATCCAATTCTAGCAAATCAATGGCCCGAATAATAATGATGTATCGTGGTTATAAGCCACGGTATCATTGTCAAGGGGATGAGTATATTCAAAACGTACGCACGAATCATCTTCGGTCGGTACAAATCGTCTAGACTAAACTAAACTAAGTTTGCAACACAATTCCTCTCCCCTAAGCATGACTCGTCTCACGATTTGTATATACAAAAAAGTAAAACAGTTGTATGATCATGCATTCTCAATAATGTTACATGATATTCTAGGATTACTTAAATAAAAATTCGACACATTTGACAAAAGAAATTCAAATAATATTTAACGCGGTTATTAGAATTGCTCTTACAGAGAATTGGCAATCCACAATCGCTCTGAATCTCCGTTCAATTTGGGCTAGAGACACACATCCATCCAAACAACACTACACTGGATTCCAAAGTCAGCAAGATATTTTTAACTCTCCACATCAATAATAATTTCCCATCAATTCAAATAAACTCAGTCACCCAGACTAGCGCAAAAATAAAATAAAAAATAGCTATCATGGAAAATGATTTTGTCAAGATACTCAAAAAGTGCGTGATTCGTCCCAATAAAATAAAATAAAATTCTAAAGTGTATTGTCTCTATTTAAAATTATGAACCAATTACTTTGGACAATAAAATTTTAAATTTTGCAAGGTGTGTGAAGAAAATTTCACTCTCTATCTTTCCGAAAGAACTAGGAAGTATGCAAAGAATCCAAAGAACAACCACAACAATTCACCAACAATTGACACCAATATGTGATTCAAGCAAAACAACATCATGACAAAGTTTAAATTAAACAAAAATTAACATAATTATTGCCAAAAAAAAAATTAGATAAAAAATTAGGACACTAAAATTAGATTTAAAGCACAAGTCAAATTTAAACAAAGTCTTCAAATCAAAAAAGAGCAATGAATTCAATAATATATAAAGAAATAATAATAATAATAAATAAATAAACAATGAATATTGAAAAGTAACTAGAGCACAAAAAGTAGTTTAGGGCAGAGAGAGAGGACTCACCGTCGGTGATACAATTCCGCACCAGTACTTCGTCGCCTGTAGTATTGAACTCACCGCCCGTTCCTTTTGCTTCTCAGTTAAGAGTTGTGTTTGTAATTGGGAATAGATAAGGGGAAATAGATGTCAGTGGGATTTTTCAAAATTAATTACATATTAATGATAAATTTTATAAATATTAATAATTAACATTATAATTTTTTTCATATATTTGAATTATAATTATTATTATTTTAAAACCTACTGGACTGTAGATTCCATGCACTGGAAATTAAATTGATAAGATTTTGTTATTTACAAGTTTCGCCCATTATATTTTATAATTAAATTTGGAAAAATTTATCCATAAGTCCTAATTTCTGAAAAGTTGAACCATTTAGTCCTATAAGTTTTCTTATGCTCCATTTAGTCCCATTTACACATCAATCTAATGTTCGAAACATTAATCTGATGTTCGAAACATTGTAATAGGACCTTTCAGTCTATAAAAAAAATTTTAGGACTAAACAGTGTATAAGTTATTAATTTGGGATTTATTGGTGCATCCCCCTTAAATTTGTACCCCTAAATTTTTTTGGTCCTTTTGTGTTGTGTAATATTGGGCTGGACTTCAATTTTAGGCCAGTAATATTACATGGGTGATTCTATTTATACTCAAATATTAACTTAGTACTAAAATTTTGAAATTTTAATTCATATTATATCCTAGTGTAAATTTATTAATAAGGACAATATACATTAAATCCTAAAATAGAAATATTTTTTTCTCGTGGTACACCCTAATTACTTATATATATTTTTTATATTCAAGTCTCTTCATCTTCTTTCCAAAGTTTTAATTATTTTTTAGTCATTTTTTTTTCTCACCATTAACATCAACATCATTATTTCTTATTATGTTTTTATGTACTAATAGAATAAAATTTGAATAAAATCAAATAATGAATGAAAATAATAATATGCATGGTTATCATTTTTTAAAAATACTTTTCAAAAAATTCTACTTTTTTATTTTTTGTGTTTTTTTGTTTTTACTGAATTTTTTTAATATTTTGAGCAATTTTTTTTTAATTTTTAGACATACCTAACATAAATATACCTAAAAAGTAAAAAAAAAAAAATTTGAAAAAAACCTTTTAAAAATTCACTAAATACCAAAAATATAAAAAAAAAAATACGAGAATTCAGTATATTTTTTATATTTTTATGTATTTATTAATTTTTAAAAATATTTTTTTCACAAATTTTTTAATTTTTAGATACATCTAAGTAAGGTGCATCTAAAAAAGTAAAAAAATGTTTAAAATTTTAAAAATATTCACTAAAAACAAAAAAATACGAAAGCTAAAAAACTCAATTTTCAAGAAACTTAATTCAAAAAACTCAAACCAAACACACTGTTTTTTAAGTAATCCATCACTCAATTATGTGTGTATTCAACACTTTATATCACCTGAAACAAGGCGTCATCGAATTCCATATCGCTGAACACAAACACTCTCTTAACCATCTCTTCTTCGCTCAAATTCCCATTTATAGCCACTTGCAATATCAAATCTAACACCGCCTGGAAATTAGCGTTCATCCCCAATTCCATACGCCTTACAAACTCAAATTTTCAATATCAAATCGTCTCCTTCGACTATCTGAAGCTTTGGGTTTTCGCTAAATGTAATGAGTTTTCCTTTCCATGGCTCTTCACTTGGTTCTGAAACCAACACACCAAGAGCAACAACCCTCCATTGGAATGCCTTCCATACTACTCGATACATCACAAACTGCTAGATAATTCTTTAACTTCTCCCTGCTGGATATATCATCTGTGTGAGTGATTTTCTGATCACACTGCCTACCTTAGTAATTCAACTGTAGAACACAGGCAGAATAGATGGCACAAATAATAACACAAAGAATTTAACGTGGTTCGGCAAAATTGCCTACGTCCACGGGCAGCAGATTTACTATATTGAATAAATAATAAGGATTACAATTGACTCTCTGTAATTCTCTTCCTCTCTTCACTCTCTTAAGTTTGTAATTGTTCCTCTCTCCCCTAGCTTGTTGTCTTCCCCCCAATATATACACCAGAATAGGGATGGGGAAGCCATCATCTTTTGAGCTGGCTGCCAGCCCATTGTTGTGCTTTTGGCAGCTTTCCAGATAAAAGCTTCATATGGCTTCACATGGCCTCTCATGGCCTCATGGCCAACTCACATGGCCTCATGGCCAGCTAGTTGGTGAGGTGTTGGCCTCATGGCTTTCTTCTCATGGCTGGACATTCATCTGACCAAGATAATATTGCCATACTATATAGGCGGGTATTACCGATCTAACAGTTACCTCGGCTTAATTCTTCCGCGGGTAGCTCGGCCTTTGCATATAAAGCCGAGGTAGGAGAGAGGAGAGGCCTTTATACGCTTATCCCGGATTAAGATATCTTCGGAGATAACCTCGGCAACTCCGAGATTACCTCGGCACAATTTACCACAACACGTGGCACCTTAGCTGACACGTCGGCGTCCCCATGCCACGTGTTGGTACTCTAAAAAATATCCCCACAACTGCCCCCTAGGTTCTATTACCTCGGCACTCTGAGATGATGGAACCTATATTGTTCTTCTTTTCAATACGTTGGCGTCAGAACTCTTCTGCCGAGGTCATTCTACCAAGGCCGACATGTCTTCTCTCAAGAACAAGAATTCAAATGAACTTCTTCACACACATGAGCTGTCACGCATCAATTTTCAACCGTTTCTCTTACGTGTTTTATTTTCATTGGCCCGTGCCTGTGACGCGCTGGTAAGCCGTCTTTCCTTCGTCCGCGCCGTCTGACGCATGTGTTACCCTAGGCACAATAATTGCCCTATTTTTGCCGCTGTTTCACCTTTTGGACAAAAACGTTTGCCTCTCTCTTCATTCTTTACTTTTGCATTTGAGTTTCCCTGCTTTATTCTCTCTCTAAAGCTCTTTCTTCTTGAGTCTGCCATTGTTCTAAGCTCGAAGCTCTACAACTGCCTTCCTGCTGCCATTCTTGTGAAGCTTTCGTTACTGTTTCGTCCGTTGTCTGTCGTCGGCGAGTTTTATTCCGGCCTCTCCGTATCTGGTAAGTCACTGGTCTTTCTCTTTCCCAGTTCTTGATCATTTCTGTTCTGCTCTAGCATTTAATTTGCAAATCATTCACCTGAATGCGTCTTATCTCTTGGTTTTGCACATGTGATGAACATTTGCACTGTTGCACCCTTGTTCTTGGTCTTCCACCCTTTGTGTTCTTGAATCTGAGACTTCGTTTTTGTTTTCTGCTTTGCTGTGTCTTTTCCAGATCTGCGCCTTTGATCTTCGTCTTCATAGTTTTTTAGGTTTGGGATTTGCTTATAGAACCTTCAATTTTTAGGAAAAACCGAAACAAATTTCACCAATACATACCTAGGTTTAAGCCGAGGTACCAAGAACCCTTTAAGAGTACCCTGTTTCTGTAGTCAAGTACCCTTATACCAAAATCATGGGTATGTGGAGAAATAGGGTTAACACCCCAACCAAACTAGAATTCTTTAGGCAAGAGTTCTCTATCCCAAATGATGTCCATCTGAGACTAGCTGGGGAGAACGATTCCATTATGCCTGAAGATGATACCATGCCTTTCCCTGTCGTGGCTTTTGGTGAATGTGGACTTCGGCTTCCACTTAACATTCTGTTTCGCGAAATTCTCCACTTCTATAAATTGAACCCTATGCAACTTACCATTAACTCTTATCGAGTGATTAGTGGTATCATAGCCTTAGCCAGGCAGGAGAATACTAGGATCACCCTTGCCGACGTTCAATATTGTTATACCATGTGTGCCCTGAATCAGAAAGAAAAAGGCTATGTGTACTACCTTAAGCCGAGGTCCACCGAGTTCAAAATTGTAGCCGACCTCCCAGACTCCAACAAGGGAACTGGAGAGGACTATGTCATTGCTTCAGGAAACTGGGAGTTTGCCCCTGATGAGGATGCCCATCTCTTCCCTCTTCCTCGAACAATTAAAGAGGGCAAGGGTAAGAGTCCAGTGTCAACATTCAGTTGTTTCCTTTCAGATCTTCAATACTTTGCATGTCTCTAATGTTTTGCTCTTTTTTGCAGATGTTCGTAAGCTACCAAAGGATTTTCGCCAGTCCTTTGTTGTTAGCAAGGATTTGAAGAAACTCCTGGACCTGCCAATTCATAAACGCAAAGCTCCGCTCCTGCTGAACTTCATCCTGACGTATAAATCCACTCTCCCTAACGTCCCAAGGAAGAAGAAAAAGAGCCTCTCTCCATCTACCACCACAGCCCAGGCTGCCTCTACATCTCGGGCTGATCAGGGGTCATCATCTGACCCAGTTGACCTGCCATCAACTTCTGCCCAATACTTGATACCAGTAGCAGAAAGAAGCGTCGGCGACGACTTGTAAAAACTGCCGAAATGGTCCGCCCGAAGCCCGTTGTTCTTGATCTTCTTACCGACCTTCCAGCCGACGTCGATGCTGTACCATCCCAAACGATCCCCCCACCGAAGCCAAAAAAGACCAAGAAGGCCCAACCAAAGTCCAAGGCTACTGAGGCCGAGGTTGAGGATGCCTTGCCTATTTCCCAGTTAGCCGAGATCAAGAAGACCTCCTCTGCACCTGCCAAAAGACCTGTTGAAGCCCAGCCATCAGGGTCCACTCAGTCAAAAAGGCCGAGGTCATCGTCTGTGACGACTTCGGGGTCCAGAGTTCCTAAAGTTCCCTGGGAGCCCAAAATTACCCTTGAAAACAGGCCTGTTTATGCCAATGAAAGCGCTAACGACGTTAATATCGGCGTGGCGCTCAGTACTGCAGTTCTTCACGAAGGCGATCTTGAACGCAATGCCAAGATGAATGAATTTGAGAATTATGCCCTTATGCTGCAGCGTTCTGTCCAAGTAAGTCTTTGAATTTGATAACTTGTCCTCCTGCCACTTTCTTCATACTTATAAAGTTTTGCAATATTTTGTAATAACTTTTGCCTTGTGTTTTTTTTAGGCCATTCAACATGCCCACACCTTCTCCATGCAAGCTTTTGAAATGCGGGAGAAGTTAACCGATATGAAGAAGGAGTATGCCGCCCTTCAAAAACAAAATAAGAGTCTTCAAAATAAAATGAAGACTCTGGAAGATCAAGCTGAGGCTGCAACTCAGGAAAAACAAGAGGCTGATGAGAAGGCCGAGGCTGCTGAAGCCATTAAAACAGTTGCCGAGGCAGAAAAGAAAGAAGCTCAGGCGAAGGCTGCCCAGGCCGAGAAAGAACTTCACAAGGCGCTAGCCACCAAGGACGCTGAAATCAAGGCGGCCGATGACAAGGCATATGCCCAAGGCATGGCCGATGTTGCAGAAGACTACAAGTTACAAGTTAAGCAGGCATGCAACAGGGGTTTTTCCCTTGGTTGGATGTCCTTAGCCAAAAAACTTGATCTTCCTGCTGATTCGCCATGGCGCAAGGCCGAAGCTATCCCTTTGCCATTTCCTCCTCCTCCTCCAAGTCAAACCGAAGAAGCTGAGTCTGAGTCTCAGGCCGAAGATGAAGATGAAGATAATAATGATGACGAAACCTTGGTGAGGAAATCCAAGGATGCCACTGAGACCAAGTCACCTCCTCAAGGTGATCAAGTCCTGGACTTAACCCAAGAGGAGGATGAGGAGGTTGAGAAGGTGCCCAAGGAGGCGGACTCAGCTCACTTATCATCTGATCTTCTTCTGGCTGAGAGAAGTGTTGAGAAGACTCTGGCCGAGATTGATGCCGAGATTGCGGCAGATAAGGAGGCCGAGGTTGTGGTACAAAAGGATGCCGAGGTCGTTCTTCCAGAAACTACCGAGGTGCAGATCCAAACCGTTCCTGAAGCTGAAGAATAACAGCCCTGATGTCTTTTGTACTTTGTTGTTTTTTTTTTTTTTTTTTTTTTGGACAATATAAGCTTCTTTGTATGGCCGATGTGCCTTTCCTTGTCACTTTTTGACTTTTGCTAGGCCACAGTGCCTTTATTATATAATACTGCAACTGTTTGTCTCTGAATGCTTTAGTCTTCAATTTTCTCTTCATTGCTTCTGTATGGTTCAATACTTAGAATACTTTGTATGATTTACATAATTCTTCCTTTACATAATCTTCTCGGGGTTGCATACCTCGGGTATAATAGCTGCGAGTTTTACTTCGCCAAGATACTGACCTGCAATCTTTTCATAAATTTCCACAAGTATAAATCATATACCATTCAATGTTAACTTTGCAAACTTTTCTTAAGTTTCAACGAGTGTTTAAATAATAATCTCAGTCTGACCTACTTGTAAATTGATACAAATTTCAACAAGGCTTGACATATACAATAAACTTTACCCAAGTTATAACAAGTGTTAAACAATGATCTACTTGCTGCAAATTTCAACAAGGGTTTAAACAATTATGCTTAGCTTTACCTTAACCTGTAAATCGCTGCAAATTTCAACAGATGATCTCACGTCGGCTTAACTTCAACTTGTAAATTGCTACAAATTTCAACAAGTGTTAAGCAATGATCTTTGTCTTGACCACCTTGTGGATTGCTATATGTCGGTTAGCAATAACATCAGCTTCACCCCGACTTGTAAATTGCTACAAATTTCAACAAGCGAGTAGAGTAGTAATCTCGGCTTAACTTCCACTTGTAAATTGCTACAAATTTCAACAAGCGAAGCTAAGGAACCATCTCGGCTTAAATTCAACTTGTAAATTGCTACAAATTTCAACAAGCGAAGCTAAGCTTTTTACCGGTTTGACCAACTTGTAAATTGCTACAAATTTCAACAAGTGGTAAACTTTGTATTCGGTCTGACCAACTTGTAAATTGCTATAAATTTCAACAAGTGGTAGACTTTGTATTCGGTCTGACCAACTTGTAAATTGCTACAAATTTCAACAAGTGGTAGACTTTGTATTCGGTCTGACCAACTTGTAAATTGCTACAAATTTCAACAAGTGGTAGACTTTGTATCTTCTCTGCCCCCAATGTGAACCCGAGTTCCACTTGGGTTCTCATTTGTCATGTCTTCCAGGAATCATATGTGCTTGAAGAATTCTAAAGAGATTTTATTGATGACACCGGCCAAGAATAATGAACATCTCAATGATAGAAAAATTTCAAATTGCAAGTGTTCCAGGGTCTTGGCAATGCTTTGCCTTCATTGTCCTCAAGCCGATAAGCTCCATTACCTAATACCGAAGTAATTCTGTATGGTCCTTCCCAGTTTGGGCCAAGCTTGCCCTCTCTGGGATCTTTCTTGTTGCCGACCACTTTTCTCAAGACTAGGTCGCCGACTTGAAAATCTCTTGGGTTGACCTTCTTGTTGTAAGCTCTGGCAAGCTATTGTTGGTATGCTGCAAGCTGAATTGCAGCCTTCTCTCTTCGTTCTTCCAAAAGATCCAGATCTCGGGCTAAGAGTATATCATTAGTCCCATTTTCAACGCCCTGGGTTCGGATCCCTGGGATGCCGACTTCCAGTGGAATAACTGCTTCTGTGCCATAGGCCATGGCAAAGGGAGATTCCCCTGTTGATCTTCTCGGCGTAGTCCGATATGCCCAAAGCACGTTGGGCAATTCGTCTACCCACTTCCCTTTTGCTGCTTGCAACCTCTTCTTTATTCCATCCAAAATTACTTTGTTGGATGCTTCTGCTTGCCCATTACTTTGGGGGAAACTTGGTGTTGAAAAGTAATTCTTGATCTTGAATTTGGCGCAGAAGTTCTTGATGAGTTTGCTGTCGAACTGCGTTCCGTTGTCGGCAACGATGGCTCTTAGGAATGCCAAATCTGGTGATAATGTTTTTCCATATGAAATTCTTGACGTCCACATCTCGGATTTTAGCAAGAGGTTCTGCCTCTATCCACTTTGTGAAGTAATCTGTCGCTACCAGCAAGTATTTTCTCTGCCCAGTTGCTTGGGGAAGCTGTCCAACCAGATCCATGCCCCATTGGGCAAACGGCCAAGGGCTGGATACCGGATTCAGGTCAGCAGCTGGCTGATGAATCAAAGGTGCAAACCGTTGGCATGGTTCGCACTTCTTTACGTATGCTTCTGCATCTTTTTGCATGTATGGCCACCAATACCCCTGGGTAATGGCCCTATGGGCTAATGATCTGCCCCCAGTGTGGCTTCCACAAATCCCTTCATGAATTTCATATAAAAAATCTTCAACTTGTAAAGGATGTACGCACCTTAAAAGGGGTCCTGTGAAGGACCTTATGTAGAGATGTCCGTCCGCAGTCAGGCTGAATCTTGCCGACTTCAATCTGACCTTGTGTGCCTCCTTGCGGTCTTCTGGCAGCTTTCCTTCTTTCAGGAATGCAACAATCGCATCCATCCAGCTTGGCCCCATGTCCACACACATTGCTTCTTGCTTTGCGTTCCTTGGTTCTATGCTCGGGCCCGACATGTAGTCGATCATAATTGTTCTTGTCTTTCCAGTCTGCGTTGAACTTGCCAGGTTGGCCAACGCGTCGGCGTGGCTGTTATCATCTCGGCTAACTTGAAGAAGTCGGCAGTTCTGGAATAACTCGGCTAATCTGATTACCTTTTTGCATATGCCGACATCCTCTCGTCCCTGGCTGCAAATTCTCCTGTTGATTGGTTAACAATTAACTGTGAATCACAAAAACTATTACCTCATCTGCTTCTGCTGCTGCTGCCAGTTTTAGTCCTGCAATTAATGCTTCGTATTCAGCTTCATTGTTTGAGGCCTTGAACCCCAAACGGATGGATTGTTCTATTATTTCTCCATCTGGGGATATCAGCAGCACTCCTGCCCCCGCTCCTCGTCGGTTTGAACTTCCATCGACAAAGAGTCTGAATGAGTCGCCGATGTAGATGCTGCAAGGCCTGAGCTTTTCCTTCCTTTGCTCTTTTGCTTTCGGCTGGGATTCTTCTTGCTTGCTAGGACCTCGTTCATCTTGGCTCAACGGAGCCCGACGTTCGATGGACTCCGGCGTGAATTCTGCCACAAAGTCGGCCAAAACTTGGCCCTTAATTGCTGTTCTGGGCCTGAATCTAGGTCATACTGGCCCAAGGCCACTGCCCACCTTGCAATTCTTCCTGTTAAGTCTCCTTGTTGTAACAGGGATTTCAATGGGTGCTCTGTTAGCACCACAATCTTGTGTGCTTGGAAGTAGTGGTTCAACTTCTTTGAGGCCATGACTAAGGCCAGCATTAACTTCTCCAGTGGTAAGTACCTTGTTTCAGCGCTGGCTAAGGTTTTACTTACATAATAGACAGCCTTTTGTTCTCCTTGCTCTTCTCGGATTAGTACTGCCCTTACTGCGTGTTCTGACACGGCTAAGTACAAAAACAACTCCTCCCCAGGCTCAGGTGTTGAGAGAACTGGAGCCGTGATCAGATACTTTTTTAAGTCGGCCAAAGCGTCCTCACATTCTTCAGTCCATAGGAAGTCTGCAGTCTTTTTTACCAGGTTGAAAAAGGGTTTACATTTGTCTGAACTTCGGCTTATGAACCTGTTTAGGGCTGCGGCTCTGCCAGTGAGCATTTGAACCTGTTTTGCCGAGGTTGGGCTCTGTAGATCTAGGATGGCCTTGATCTGATCTGGGCTGGCCTCTATTCCCTTCTTGTTACCAGGTACCCTAGAAACTTACCAGATCCAACCCCAAACGCGCATTTGATGCGTTGAGTCGGAGCCGATATGTTTTAAGTATGTTAAATACCTCTGCTAGGTCGGCAAGATGATTTTCTGGCTCCTTGGTCTTTACGACCATGTCGTCGATGTAGACTTCCACTGTTTGGCCTATCTGGTGCTTGAACATTTTGGTTACCAGCCTTTGGTAGGTTGCCCCTGCGTTCTTTAGTCCAAAAGGCATCACCCTGTAACAATACAGGCCTTTTAGGGTGATAAACGCTGTCTTTTCCTCGTCCGGGGGGTACATGGCTATCTGGTGATACCCCCTGTAAGCATCCAGGAAACTCATCCTTCCATGTCCAGATGTAGCATCCACCAGCTGGTCAATTTTTGGCGGAGGGAAGCTGTCTTTAGGACAGGCTTTATTTAGGCTTGTAAAATCTACGCAAACCCTCCATTTACCGTTTTTCTTCTTTACCACCACAATGTTTGATAGCCATGTTGGATAATTGACTTCTCTTATGGCCCTGGCTTCTAGAAGTCTGTCAACTTCTTCCTCCACTGCTTCGACGTGTATCAACGTCGGTCTTCTAGCTCGCTGTATCACAGGTTTAGCCAACCTGTCGACGTTCAGTCTGTGACATGTGACCTCGGGGTCAATGCCAGGCATTTCATAAGGTGTCCAGGCGAACACCTCTATGTTCATTCTTAAAAAGGCTTCCAGTTCTCTTTCCTCTTCTTCGGCTAAACCTGAGCCGAGAAGAAAAAATTGCTCCTCATCGCCCTCCTGGACGAGGATTTTCTTTAGTGTTTCCTCGCTCTTCTCGGCCGGCTCCTTGCCGACATCATCCAGGACTTCCATGTCCTCATCTTCAATTTATGCCTTGGCTGGTTCTCGAACATTGCAGGTAGTCTTCATTGCTGCCATGGAGCAATTCTTTGCCTGCAGTTGATCTCCTCTGATTTCTTCAATCCCATGCTCTGTTGGGAAGCGCAGTAGTTGGTGTAATGTTGAGGGAACTGCCCCCATTGCATGCAACCACGGCCTGCCCATGATGATGTTGTATGGTGAAGGTGTATCAATCACGATGAACTCGGTCCTGATCTTCTTAGTACCTGCTTGCACTTCCAAGTTTGTGGCACCCAGTGGCCACGTCGGCGTTCCATTAAAGCCGACCATCGGGCCATTCGATTGCTCTAGGTCGTCGGGGTGAAGGCCCAGCTCCTTGTAACATCTAACGTACATGATGTCACAAGAGCTGCCTTGATCTATGAGGATGCGTTTTACTTGGCACTCCCCTACCTGGAGGGATACTACCAAGGCATCATTATGCGGGTGCTGGACCATCTCTAGGTCGGCCTCGGTGAAGGTTATCATCGGACCTTGGCAATCTTCCGGCCGAGGCCTTTTCAGTCCGACCTGGTTCACGTACTGCAAGTGTTTTACTCTTTGGGTTTCCCCCGAATGTCGTTTTCATTCACCTTGGAGTGAATTACATTTACTACCCGAGGTCTTTCTGCCCGGGGTTGCGGCGGTGGTGGGGCTGCTTCAGCCTGAGGCAGTCTTGCCTGTTCTTCCCTCGTTCTGGTTTCATCGACAAGGTCTCTCAGGTGGCCTTGCCTCACCAGATCTTCCAAGTGTGCTTTTAGGGCTCTGCAGCCCTGTGTTGTATGTCCGTTTTCATTGTGATAAGAACAATGTCTGTCCATGTTTCTTCCCATAAACTCCCCGGGTTCCCTTGCTGGTGTTCTGAAATAGGTTGGCTCCGAATTTTTCCTAGGACTTTTTGGATTGGAATTCGGAACACGGTTGTCACCGCCTGTTTAGCCCTTAACTCTATTTCTGTCTTGCCGAATCCGTTGTTACTTCGGCTCGCTTCGGCGAGCTGTTCCTTCCTGTTTGACCTCCTTTGGTGCCGATGTATCCTCCTCGGCTCTGGCATACTTTTCGATCCTTGCCATGAGTTCCTCCATGCTCTTTGGCAATGTCTTCGCCAAAGATTTCCGTAGTGAACAATCTTCTTTCAGGCCGTTCTTGAAAGACACGACCGCTACCTCCTGGTTGCATTCAGGTATTCGGTTGAACACCTCGTAGTATCTTTTTGTATAGGCCCTAAGGCCTTCATCCTTACTGATCTTCAAAGCCATTAGAGCGTCCACCTTAATGGCTGTAGCTTGTTCGTCACGAACCTGGCCACAAACATCTCGGCCAGGCCTTCCCACGTCCTTACGCTTCCCTTTGGTAATCTATGGAACCAGTCGGATGCAATCTCCCCAAAGGAGGAGGGGAATACTTTGCAAAGCAAAGGCTCGTTTCCACTGTGTAACGCCATTGAGTTTAAAAATAGTCCAACGTGGAAGTTAGGGTCTGACTTACCATCATAAATTTGAAACCTCGGCATGCTGAATCTTTTTGGTGCTTCAAATTTGTCCAGTTCTACCGAGAATGGTGTCTTCGGCTTGACGATTGAGGTTACCTCGGCTTCAGCGTTCTGTTCCCTCCTCTTGAGGTAGTTTCTCAAGTCTTCTTTACTCCTCCCCGGAGCTCGGCTATCTTTCGACTTTAGTCCCTTTGGCACACTACTCTCGGCCTCGTGGTGTGCCCGTTTTGATCTTTCTCCGTGGGTTGTGTCGAAGCAGAGAGCCTGCTTTTGTACATGCCGATGTTCTCTGGGTTCCTGATCCTTTGTATGATACGTCCTCTGGGACTTCTCTTGTATGGGTTCCTCTCGCCCGACCTCCTCAGAGGGCGGGTGAGAGTGCCTCTTGTTCCTGGAGCGTTGTGGTGCTTCAGGAATTATTTTCCTTCCTCCATTCCGAGTTTTAGCTGTTGGGATTGGCGTATCCTGCAGTGGGTATGGTGGCTGCATGACATTGTTTTGCATCATGAAGTTGACGACCGACTGCAGGTCTGCCAACTTGTCTGCCAATTCCTTGACTTCCTCATCCCTTCGTAGGCACCTATCCCTCCATACCTGGAGGTTATCCTCCTTGTAATATCTGCCCTGGTCCGTCTTCTTCGAAGTGTCGCCCTCCTGGACGATGTCTTTTCCCCTGTTCCCCTGGTCACGGGCTTTGTTGTTGTGGTTGTCTCCTTCGACGTCGAGGTCAACAGGCCTGCCACTCCCAGCGGGAGTGTCGCCCCCAACCTTCTCGTTTTGTGCGTTACTGGCTATCTATTCGTCTTACTTTCCCACAGACGGCGCCAAATTGTGTGAGTGATTTTCTGATCACACTGCCTACCTTAGTAATTCAACTGTAGAACACAGGCAGAATAGATGGCACAAATAATAACACAAAGAATTTAACGTGGTTCGGCAAAATTGCCTACGTCCACGGGCAGCAGATTTACTATATTGAATAAATAATAAGATTACAATTGACTCTCTGTAATTCTCTTCCTCTCTTCACTCTCTTAAGTTTGTAATTGTTCCTCTCTCCCCTAGCTTGTTGTCTTCCCCCAATATATACACCAGAATAGGGATGGGGAAGCCATCATCTTTTGAGCTGGCTGCCAGCCCATTGTTGTGCTTTTGGTAGCTTTCCAGATAAAAGCTTCATATGGCTTCACATGGCCTCTCATGGCCTCATGGCCAACTCACATGGCCTCATGGCCAGCTAGTTGGTGAGGTGTTGGCCTCATGGTTTTCTTCTCATGGCTGGACATTCATCTGACCAAGATAATATTGCCATACTATATAGACGGGTATTACCGATCTAACAGTTACCTCGGCTTAATTCTTCTGCGGGTAGATCGGCCTTTGCATATAAAGCCGAGGTAGGAGAGAGGAGAGGCCTTTATACGCTTATCCCGGATTAAGATATCTTCGGAGATAACCTCGGCAACTCCGAGATTACCTCGGCACAATTTACCACGACACGTGGCACCTTAGCTGACACGTCAGCGTCCCCATGCCACGTGTTGGTACTCTGAAATATATCCCCACATCATCCACCATTCTCTCCTACTGTAGGTCAGCAACTTGCCCACCATCTGCATCATTAAACATGGGAGATATTATTTAAGAAATCTGTTTAAGAGTTTTTAAATGGTGTAATTTAAGATTTTTGATTTGTTTATTATTTGGGTGTATCATAAATTATTGTTTTATCTTGAAGGATAATTGGTGAAAAGACATAAAATGTATTGAGAATAAATTATAATCTTAAATAATTTAATGAGTATTGAGAAATTAAACAATTTTTTAGATACAAATAAAATTACCCATATTATATTGGATTAAAAATATTTCGGACCCTAATTTTTGTAAGAATTTGCGGGCCCAAGATGGCCGGCCTTGAATGCTTCAAACGTAGGTCAACCTCCTTGCTAGAGCAAACTAATGGCTCTAATCAAAGAAAGATGAACCCAAAAAATTCCAACAGTTATGTAATGATTATCTTTCATTCAAGTCTTTAATTTCCTACCCCACCTCCCAAAAAAGAAGTCTATAATTTGAATCCATTTTTATTTTGTAAGGAAAAAAAATGACATGTTGAATAAATTGCTTAAAAAATGTTCAATATTACATAAAAAGAAATGTGTGGTAGTATACTTTCAACTTTTATATCATAATTAAAGTTACTAAATTAGCATGTTCCCAAACGAGGCCTTCCGTCATATTCTCATCATGTTTGCATACATCTATATTCCAAATGTTTATCCAAATCAACCTAAAAAAAAAGAAAATTTTATTTTTTTAGAAATATTTTAAAGTTTCAAAAAAACATTAAACTAGTAGATTATATATATATATATATATATTTAAAATACTTTTGCAAATTTAGTCTTACAATGTTTTTGTTCAAATTCATCAACTTCACATTTAAAACCAACTTCAATCCAATGTATTGAGATGGAAAATGGAGCTGTTTGTATTAATGTCCAGAAAATGATTTTTGGGTTAGCAAGCACCATAGATTGTTTCTTGGATTAGCGCACCCACAATAACGAGTCTGACAAATCATTTCACAAATGAAATTTAAAATCATGACTAATACGTGATCTGTATTAACCTTAAACAATTGAATTATAAGATTGAGTAATCTTGATGGTTGTCTGTCCTGAATGGTTGGTGGGTATGCTTCCCACACATGGTTTAACTCTTAGGGTTAGGCCATAAGAAAGAAATTTCTTATGAATTCCCTAATCTCGGCGTGACCTAAGAGGGGACTAGTCGATGTGCACGTAAGTTTTATCATTGAACCAAAAAAATAAAATAAAATAAAATAAATTTATAAGATTTAGTGGCATGTTTTAGTCTATTAAAAGACATAACACAATTACTAGAGAGAAAATTCTTATCCAAGTCTTTTAAACTTTTTTTGCTTGGAAAAATATCCTTGTGCAAAAAAAAAAAAAAAAAAGAAAAAAGAAAAAAAAAATCCTTATCCAAAGTTAGCAAAATTTTAAAGCTGTACCCATCAATACTTTTCCATGAATTCAAATGACTCAGCTATTGGCCCATCACTATTACAAAAATAGTTAAAAATCACACTTTGACAAAAAAAAATATCTCATTTTTATTAAAAGTGTGATAAAAAAAATTAGATTGATATTTTAATCACACTTAATTTGATTGAGTATGATAATATTCATTTTTTATGTCACTTTTCAATTAAGTGTGATTATGTATATATATATATATATATTTTTTAATCACACATTCTAATTAAAGTGTGATTATTTATATATTTTTTAATCACACTTTCTAATTAAAGTGTGATTATATATACACTACTACTTTTTAATCACACTTTTTAAATAAGTGTGATTATATATATTTTTTTTAATCACACATTCTAATTAAAGTGTGACTATTTATATATTTTTTAATCACACTTTCTATTTAAAGTGTGATTATATATACATTACTACTTTTTAATCACACTTTTTAAATAAGTGTAATTATATATATATATATATATATATATTCAATCACACTTCACTACAAGAAAAAGCATCTTTGGCAACTAAAAAAGCACATTTGGTCGCTGAAAGTATAAGTTTTGGCGACTACAAAAGCATTAGTAGCCAAAAATAAAGATTTTTGGCGACTAAAAGAATTTAGTAGCGAAAAGTATAGGTTTTGGTGACTAAAAATCTATTTGGTTGCCCATATATGGCTTTTACCAACTAAAAAAATTTTAGTAGCCAAAAGTAAAGCTTTTTGGCAACTAAAAAAAAAATTAGTAGCCAAAAGTGAGGTATTGGGTGACTAAAAAGATGTTTGGTAGCCAAAAGTGAGGCTTTTACCGACTAAAAAAATTTTAGTAGCCAAAAGTGAGATTTTTTTGTGACTAAAAAAAATTTAGTAGCCAAAACTGAGGCATTGGGAGACTAAAAAGATGTTTAGTAGCCAAAAGTGAGGCTTTTTGGCTACTAAAAAGAAATTTAGTCGCCAAAAGTCGTAATTTTAGCCCGGAAATTAAATTTTTTAACGACTAAAAAATAATTAGTAGTCAAAAGTATAGAATTGGCGACTAAAATTATGTTTAGTCGCTAAAAGTGGTCTCTTTTTTTTTCTAGTAAATAATTTATTTTTACATAAATTATGTTCAATAAAAAATAATTATCTTTATATATATACTTTTATATTAATACGGGTCTATGTACTATATAAATAATATATGTTGCATATATAATCATATGGTGTTATAAAGGTGTAGTGGAAAGAGTGTGTTGTATAAGGTTTATGGTGTGAGAGGGTTGATGGTTCAAATCTCCACAAGAGCAAATGAGAAGCTAGTGAGTGTAATATATATATATATTTTTTTTTCATATCTAAATGTTATTAATCACACTTAAAAGCTGTAATCTAAATATTATTAATCACACTTAAAAGGTGTGATCTAAATGTTATTAATCACACTTAAAAGGTGTGATTAAAAATGACTCCTTTTAATCACACTCCCAAAGATCACACTTTAATAAAATTTAAAAGGTGTAATTAAATAACATACATCACACAAAAAAAGTGTGATCTTTATCTATTTTTGTAGTAGTGCATGGGTGGCTGAGGAGACCGATACTAACTGGAAGTTTTAAAATAAAATAAAATAAATAATAATGCTATGAATAAATAAAATTTTGATCACTAGACAAAAATAGTGGGATCAAGTTAATAAACACAAGTTGGGAACTCATATTTTTGTGTGAGGTAAGACTTAAAAAATGGAAGAGAAGAAAATAAAAACAAATTAAGTTCGTTCATGGTGTGAATGTCTAAGTAGATGAGAAGGAAAATACTGACGAGTAATTCAAAGAAAAGTGGCCACTCAAGAAGATCCTAGGACATATCTATCGAAGAAAAAAAGCATAGAAGTTAGTACTCGCGAAAAGTGAGATTGCAATGAGGTGGATATTAATTTTCCATCTCTATTTTTATATAATAATTTTTTTCCATTTTTTCATTTTTTATGGGTACTACCCTCCCCATTTCCTAATGGATTTTGATTTTTCCCAACCCAACTTGACCCCCTCCCCCTTTTTTTTTCTACTTTTTATTTATTTTTTAAGGTTCACAATCAAAACTAAATATACATTCAATCTTATTTTATTTTTATTTGGTTCAACAACAAAATCAAATACATATTAATTAATTAATTAATTTTTTTTTTAAATAATCAAATATATAATTTTGAGATAATCAAATAAGTTTTTTGTAATTGAAAAAATAAATGTGAAAGATTTAAAAAAAAAAGAAAAGAAAAAAGAATAAGTTACAACCATCTCTTTCTTCTACAATGTTACATTCTTTCTTCCATTTCTATGCATACTACTTTATTGCACACCACCTGTTTGAAGAAAGTGTTATAATAGCCAGATTAAATTGCATCAGGGCATAAACAATGAATTGTTTGTTGATCTCTACCAATCAACACTAATACAGCGCTATCCATGTTCATCTCAACGCTATCGTGCACAAAAAAAAAAATAAAAATAAAAATAAAAAATAAAAAATAAAAAATAAAAAAATTGTAAATCAAAATGCACAGCAAAGATCCTAATGACAGAACCAACAAAATAATGTCAAAAAACTCTGCCAACCAAATCCCACATATAGATAATTCCACTCTAAATACACATATATGTCAAAGTAGTGTAATTCTAAACATCAGAAATGAATTGCACAAAATTATTAAAATACTTAGATGTTCATAGTAAGGCTTAATTCAACCAGAAGCAAAACACACTAAACTCCTAATGTGCATTCTTTGACATTTCAACTCCCAATTCAACAATGTGCATTCTTTGACATTTCAACTTTAATTTTTTACAAGTTTCTTATAGTAGCAACGCTTCAGCAACAAAACCTACATAAGGATAATAAAGATCAAAGAAGTGTGTAGACTGTATTTACTTCAAATATCAAGAGAAGTAAACATAATTTACTCTAAATTTAAATAGATACATAAAAAAAAAAACTTATATTGTATTAATATTATTTTTTTTTGTTCATATCACTATCCAAATTGACATTCACATAGCAGCCTCATTTGGTTTGTTGTTTTCTTAACTAGAAAAAATTTAAAATTAAAAAATAAAATAAAATGTCGAATCATTCATATTAATTAATTATTATTTTTTTCATAATAATCTAGTATTGAACTAAAAAAGCATTTAAAATAAATTATTTTTTTTTTCATTTCACAAAAAAAAGAAAAAAAAAGAAATTGCTAAACGGGACACAATTTAAAGTGAAGGAGAGTGAGAGTGAGAGTTAGAGACGTGTCCACATTTATTTATTCAGCAATGCTAGGTATCATGAAATTTTTTTCATAAAAATAATCATGAAAGCTTTGTGACCTTTGAATTACACTTAGAATAAAACACCACACACTAATCAAAGTAATCCAAGGATCATAAATTTTTCATGATCATTTTCATGAAAAAATTTTCATGATCCCTAACTTTTCCCTTATTTATTTCATAACTCGTCGTTTTCCTCTCTCTTTCATTACAGCCCTCAACTTTCTTTCTCCACTACTCTCTCTCTGGTTTCATTTCAGTTAAAACATTCTGGAATTGAAGAATTGAACAGCTACATTTCGATTCTTCCACTTGGAAAAAGGAACAGAAGAACGGAGATTCCAAACACAACATATGGGGGAAATAGGCAGATACCCATCTCCAACTCATATCCTATGAATATTTAAAAAACACCACTTAACCGACTCAATGGGTAAGAAAAAAGAAAAAAATTCATATATTTGGGTTGAGTCTCTATGGGCACCCATAGAATAGGATCCCCATTGTCATCCTTATTCATTAATCATATAAATGAAAAAATGGTTCTCTCATATCTTTTACATTGAATGTTATATTTTACCTTATATATCTATGTCTTTATACTATCTGCATATTAGTTTTAGTGCTTTTAACCTTAACAAAATAGAAGTTATTATAATTATATTAAAACTATAAAGCTTATTATATTTTTTCCAAATATCAAGAGAAGTTAGTATAATTCACCTTTTTATTTTATTGGAAGGAAAAGATTCCTTAGAGCGTTTGTCCTGGTTCTACCATTTGGTCATTGTTGTTGCAATAGCTAAGCTGTCAACAAAGACTTGTGTACCCCAAATTAAACGAGTCTTGATAGCGATTTTCGATTGACAATTCTACTAATGAATTTTTAATGAAAAATAGACTAAGTGTTATATGAAAACTTTAAGGGTGCCCAATGTAATTATGTTAAACTTGTAGAGCTTATTGTATATATTTTTTTTAAATTTCAAGGGAGGTCAATGTAGTTTATTCAAATACAAATAAAGTAACGCTTCATTTGTTTTGGCAAAAAATGTTTTCTACATAAATTTTTTTCATGAAAATGTTTTTCATAGAAAACGTTTTCTATGTTTGGTTGCGTTCTTAAAACTAATGCACTTAGTGGTGAAAGTAGTGGTAATGATGGGGTGGAGGAGGAGGTGGAGGTCGAAGTTAGGGCGATGCTATAGAAGGATGATGGGGTCCCATCCACCCATCTCCCTACTAAAAAGCCTTGAATATTTTTTTCAAAAAAGATTGGTAGCCCGAATAGTTTGAGGCTCGAATTGGCTCAAAATTCAAAACGACATCGTTTTGAAGAGAGAAGAGGGAGGACGACGGAGAGACGAACAGCAGGCAACGGCAGCTTCACAGCAGGCAACGGTGGCTTCTTCCCTTCTTCCTCTATTCTTCTCTCTTTTTCTTTCTATTTCTTTTCTTCTTCTTTCTTTCTCTGCTGCTGTGGATTTTTTTGATTTGTGTAGATTTGATAATTTGTGAGATTTTTTTGAGATTTTGATTTTCATGTGGGTTTGTTGGTGGGTTTGTTGATTAAGATTTTTCATGTCTGTTGCTGGGTTTGTTGATTTTTTTTGCTAGGTTTGTTGATTTTTTTTTTTATTTTGATTTTGATTCATCTGTTTCGAAGAGTTGAGTAGAGTAGAGTGGGAAGGAAGAAGAGAGGGGAAGGAAGAAGGCAGGGGGAGGAACAAGAAAAAAAAAAAAATTTCAAAACGGCGTCGTTTTGAAATTCGGGGCAGTCGAGCCGTGGGAAATTCGGGCTCTGTAGCGGGACTGTATTTTTTTATGGTAAAAATTTTATTTGATAATTAATTGATTCCATTAAAAAAAAAAAAACAAGGTCACCATCTATTAGAAACCAAAACTCATTAGAAATCTAATCCTTCTCTATTATATTTATCTTCTCAAAACTCAAAAACTAAATAAAAGATCAATTATTAATCACATATATGTATATGTATATATATATATAAAGATGCATTTGACGCTATTAACAAAGAAGTTATTATGTAATAATTCAAAAAAATGACACATTATCGAATACAATTGAAAGTTTATTTTATTTGAAGGTGGAGAAATTTAAATGTTAATTACTGTAAAACTTTTTTTAATAAAATTTGTAAATTTTAAATTTTTTAAGTGACTATCTAAAAAAATTTCTAAAGTCGCCACTTAGTGGAGGTGGTGGTGGTGGTGGAGGTGTTGGGGTGGTGGTGATGGCGGCAGTAATAGTGTCGGTGATGGTGGTAGTTATAGGGTGGAGGTGGGTGGTTGGGGTGCTCGCGGATTGATTTTTGACAGTTCGATTTGTGGTTTGGATCCGCCCATATGTCTACGGTTTGGGAAAAATTGAATCTGCAACCGCCCACAATGCGGGTTATGGTTTGTGCGGATAGGGTTTGAGGATGTGTGGGCGGTTGCGGACGGTTTGTGGATTAAGTTTTTTTCTTTAAAATTTTTTTTTTTGGCTTTTTTGTTTTGCCATTTTAAAAATGTTTTTAATTGCGGGAGATTCAATATTATCTTCCATTAAAACTAGATTATAAAAAAGTAGAATGAAAATTAAATAAAAACTAACACAAAAAAAATTTACATAACTAGATTTGTAAAAAATTAAAAAAATTCCAATTGAATAATAAGTATTTCAAACAAGGTAGTAAGTGATATTATTATAATGTTATAATGTTAGAGCCTACATGTTTTATAATCAAATTAAAGTGAGTGAGAGATGAGAAGATTAGGATTACACACTTATAAAATTTACAAGAAAATCTAATGGTCCAGATTAAAAAGAAAATTGTATACAGATGCGGGTGGGTGAGGGTAAAACCCGCAACCCGCCCGTTGCCCGCAAAACAGGAAAAATTCTAAACCGCATCCGACCTTAACAATTTTGTAAAACCGCCCAAATAGGCGTGGATGGTTTGGATTGGGCGGTTTTCGCAGGTCGAATAACCCTATGCACAGTCCTAGGTGGTAGTGGCATCGTGGTGGAGGTGATATTGGTAAAAGTTTAGTTCAAAAAATGTTTTTCTACCTTTTAAAAGGGAAAATATTTTCCACTCAAATATGTTTATTTTCCATCGAGCATGAAAAATATTTTCTGTTGATGTTTATTTTCTATTGTACCAAATACTAAAAAATGTAGAAAATATTTTCTAGAAAGCGTTTTCCAACGTAAGAAAAAGACACAAATTAAGAAAGTTCAATGTGAATGTTCAATGTGAATGTAATGCAGATAAGAAGGAAAATAGTGCGTGGCTCAAAGAAAAGTGGCTATCTTGTGAAGGGACTAGGAAATGACTTGTGCAAATAATATGATTCTTTTAATTTTGGTGGTGAGAGCGACCATAGTCGTGGGAAAAAAAAGTTCAATATAGCACGATATTAATTATAGATGGGGTTTGATTGCACACCATTCAATTTGAACAGATAGACGTGGATCTAAATATTGTTGGAATAATTTTTACTGTATTTAAAAAATTTTAATTCTATTATGTACAAAACAACAATTAGAATTTAAAGAAATAAATAAAATGAGAGAATTTGTTTGATTACAAAAATCAAACTCGAAATAAAAAAAAACAGAATAATAAAAACAGATTTTATTTTGTTACAAAATAACATTAAAATCTGATTTAAATAAATAACAATAACACAAAAAATTAATTAAATAACTTACTTGATTTAATTTCTTCGAATTATAATCTGATCAAGTCCAGTGTTTGACACTGTGTCCTTAAGACAGATTCGTTCTCTCCACGGTACTTTCAGAATTTGGACGTCTATCTCCCAGGATGAAATGATCTTATCAACGAATAAAAGCAGCACTACAATTTATTCGTTCGTCGAACACACTAGGTGTTTACACTCTTTCTTTCAGAAATAAAATGCAGCAAAATGCAGAGAGATTTATAGCAGAGGATGGAGTACGAAAAAATTGGAGTTAAATCCAAATGGGAGGCTGGTCTATTTATAGATGTAAAGGTGGCTCTTGGTTTTCAATTGAACAGGTATAATACCTGTTGGCTTTGAATTCAAACAGATTTGAATCTGTTGGGTTTAAATTCAAACAGATACAAAAACGGGAAGGGCCTTGTTTGCGTGTGCAATAATACCAAACTAGTTTATTTCTGTTTGAAAACGGGAAGGGCCCTGTTTGGATGTACAGAAAATCCAAACCAGTTTAATTTGAATTCTGGATTTTATTTTACCAAAAATAAAATTAAATTCAAATGTTTTTGGTCCAAAAAGATTAGTATTGGACCGAACAAGCCTAACCCAACCTCACACCACGCACCCGCGCCCAAGCCCAGGCCCAGCACAGCCCGTCCGCCCGACCAGAGGCAACGGCGCGCGCGCGCGTGTGGTGGTTTTTTGGGTCCAATAGGTCTAGCCCATTTTGCCTATAACCTCTCCCTCTAAAACACTTGGGTACCCCTTGGGGCACACCCCAAGTACCAAACCCATGCCTTATAAACCCATTCAAAACTTCCCACCAAATCAATGTGGGACAAGCCTTATTCAATACCTTTAAGGATTTTCCACCAAAACTCCATTTCCATGGAGCACACTTTGGCTTCAATTTCCATTCACTCGGTAATGGTTTTGAGCAACCAAATATACCACGTGAATCACAACGCGGCATAGAACGCGTTACCACTTTGACCCGCGTAAATCGACGCACGGGGCCCACCTAAATATTAGACCAAACTTAGGATAAAATTCTGGTTTTACCCAGAATTTATAACCATTTCCAACAATCCCCACATGAATGGAATTTGATGACAACGAAATGCAACAATATGCAGACTTTATCGAAAGAGTATAAGTCGAAAATATCTTGCATCAGGATAGGTAGTTTTCGGCCTTGAACCTTCCCTAGTGATAACCTATCGGACTTACTGGCTAACCAATGGACGCGATGCCTTGAATTGTTCAGCCGTTTGTGTAAGCCAAGACAATAGATTTCACACAAAATATCTTCTAACACATCGTGGTTCTCACTGTTGTGTTCATTTTGGCCTTGAACGCTCCTGGTTTTCATGAGTGTTTCTAGAGAATGTAGCCTCTTTCATTCTCATAGAACCGGCCCCAGTTCGACACTCATATAGGTGATTCTTATTGTGAGTATCTCCTTATACTCGTCTTGATTTTATGCCTTAATCAAGATATAAGTAATCATTAAAAGCGAAGCTTATCCTTATGCCCCTGCAGACAACATATGTTGCAGATATCACTCTCACCATAGGAATGGGTAGGAATTTTAATCCCTTGGTGATTTCTGGCGAGCCATACATAACTTAGTTGTCCCTTTGAACTTAGTTCTTGGGATCTCCAGTCATATAAGTAGGGTTACCATTATGACGACTCTTATGTAATAGGCTTTAATCCCATCCTTCGATGAACTATACACTAGCTCTTTTGTCAAACCTTTTGTTAACGGATCCGCAATATTCTCTTTAGATTTTATATAATCTATTGAGATTATTCCGTTTGACAACAATTGCCTTACGGTATTATGTCGACGACGAATATGTCGTGACTTACCGTTATACATATGATTCTGTGCCCTGCCTATTGCAGATTGACTATCACAATGAATGCAAATAGCTGGCACAGGTTTTGGCCACATTGGAATGTCTTCTAAGAAGTGACGAAGCCATTCTGCTTCTTCTCCTGCTTTGTCTAAAGCAATGAACTCGGATTCCATTGTGGATCGTGCGATGCATGTTTGTTTCGTGGATTTCCAAGAAACAGCAGCGCCTCCCAGAGTAAAGACATATCCACTTGTGGATTTTGAATCTTTAGTATCCGATATCCAATTTGCATCACAATAACCTTCAAGTACTGCTGGATATCGAGTAAAGTTCAAACCATGATCACGGGTGAATCTTAGATATCTAAGAACCCGAATGATCGCTTTCCAATGGTCTTCTCCGGGGTTACTAGTGTACCTACTCAATTTACTGATAGCATAAGCTATATCAGGACGAGTACAATTCATTAGGTACATTAGGCTTCCAATGATTTGGGAGTATTTTAACTGAGACACTGCATCACCTTTATTTTTCGATAAATAAAGACTGATGTCTACAGGTGTTCTAGCTAAATTCAAATCATCCTTGATAAATTTATCAAGAATTTTCTCAATATAATGAGATTGAGATAATGCATATCCGTCAGATGTTTTAGTAATTTTCATTCCTAATATAACATCTGCGACCCCCATATCTTTCATATCAAATCTTTTGTTAAGCATTTGCTTAGTTGATTTGATCATGTTTTGACTGCTTCCAATGATAAGCATGTCATCCACATAAAGACAAACTATGACATATCCTTGGTCAGTGTTTTTAACATAGACGCATTTGTCACATTCGTTTATCTTAAACCCATTAGTAAGCATTGCATGATCAAATTTTTCATGCCATTGCTTAGGTGCTTGTTTTAATCCATAAAGGGATTTTACAAGTCGACAAACTTTCTTTTCTTGCCCTGATACACAAACCCTTCGGGTTGCTCCATATAGATCTCTTCATTTAGATCACCGTTTAAGAAAGCTGTTTTAACATCCATTTGATGTATTTCTAAATTAAACAACGCTGCTATAGAAATAAGCATGCGAATGGATGTTATTCTTGTCACAGGGGAATATGTGTCAAAATAGTCCAGACCTTCCTTTTGTCTGTAACCTTTAACTACAAGTCTTGCTTTATACTTGTCAATTGAACCATCTGCTTTCATTTTTCTCTTGAATATCCATTTATATCCAAGAGGTTTAGAACCTGGTGGAAGATCCACCAATTCCCAAGTATGATTTTGCATAATGGATTCAATTTCATTATTAACAGCCTCTTTCCACAAAGGTGCTTCAGGACCTGTCATTGCTGCCTTAAAGCTTTGAGGTTCATTTTCTAACAAGTATGTCAGAAAATCTGGACCAAAGGATTTTGATGTTCTCGCTCTCTTACTTCTTCTTGGTTCATCATCAGTTAAATCCTGTTGGTTGAGACCATTACTAGTCTCTTGTGTTTGATTGTCATTAGTCTCTTGACTTTGTGTACAATCATAAGTTCTTTTCTGTGAACTTAATTCCTGTCCTTTCTTGTAAGGAAAGACATGTTCAAAAAACACAGCATTCCTTGACTCTATAATAGTGTTCACATTTATATCAGGTATTTCTGATTTATAAGTCAGAAACCGATATGCACTACTATTCTGAGCATAACCAATAAACACACAATCTACTGTTTTTGGTCCAATCTTAGTCTTTTTAGGAACAGGAACTTCCACTTTTGCCAAAACCCCCACACTTTTAAGTATTTGTATGAAGGTGGTCGACCTTTCCACAATTCATAAGGAGTGCTGTTGGTTTTCTTGTGGGGTATTCTATTAAGAACATAATTAGCAGACAATATTGCTTCCCCCCACAAGTTCTGTGGTAAACCTGAACTTAGTAACATGGCATTCATCATTTCTTTTAAGGTTCTATTCTTTCTTTCAGCAATTCCATTTTGCTGTGGAGAATAAGGGGCTGTAGTTTGGTGAATAATGCCATGTTGTGCACAAAATTCATTTAATGGTGCATCATATTCACCACCCCTATCACTTCTAACCATTTTAATGGTTTTACCAAGTTGATTTTCAACTTCTGTTTTGTAGAGTTTAAACATTTCTAAGGCTTCATCTTTACTTCTAAGTAAATAAACATAACAATATCTTGTGCAATCATCGATAAATGTTATGAAATACTTTTTGCCTCCTCTAGTTTGAATAAATTTTAGATCACATACATCAGTATGAATTAATTCTAGAGGTTCAGTTTTCCTTTCAACTGATTTAAATGGAGCCTTAGTTAGTTTCGCTTCTACACAAATTTCACATTTATGATTAGGATTAATTTCAAACTTTGGTATATAATCCAAACCAATTAATCTACGCAAAGCATCATAATTTACATGACCTAATCTACCATGCCATAAATTCGACTCAAGAATATAAGCAAAAGATGTGTTATTCTCATTTATAGCAACTTTTGGTACAACTGTCATTACATTTAGTTTAAAGAGACCATCACTCATGTATCCTTTACCAACATACATACCACTCTTTGTTAATACAAACTTATCAGACTCAAAAACAAGCTTAAAACCATTTTTACTTAACAAAGAACCAGAAACTAAATTCTTCCGGATGCCAGGTACATGCAGTACGTTGTTGAGGGTCAGTTCTTTCCCTGATGGCATCTTCAAGATCACTTTCCCTTGTCCAGCCACAGTAGAAGTAGAAGAATTTCCCATGAAAAGTTGTTCACCATTTGCAGCCTCACTGTAGGTAGTGAACATCTTCTTGTCCGCACATATGTGACGAGTTGCTCCAGTGTCAACCCACCACTCTTTGGGATTTCCAACCAAGTTAGCCTCAGACACCACAGCAGAGAGGTTGATGTCATTCACTCCGTCAGAGATGTAATCCAATTCTGTTACATTGGCCTGACTGGTGGTCTTCTTACTTGTACTTCCATGATCCTTCTTAGGACGGCGGCAGTCAGAAGCTCGATGTCCAGTCTTGCCACAGTTATAGCATTTTCTTTGAACTTCTTGTTGCCATTGTTGTTGCCTTGTTTAGGACCATCTCCAGTAAACTTCCTCTTTTTGTTAAATGGTTTTTGAACTTGTTCAACCACATTAGCCTTGGACTCAATGGGATTTTTCCCATTCCTCTTTTCAGCCTTTCGGTTATCTTCCTCAATTCTTAATCTTACAATTAACTCATCCATAGTCATCTCTTTGCGTTTATGTTTTAAATAATTTTTGAAATCTTTCCAAGCCGGTGGTAACTTTTCCACCAAAGCAGCGACTTGGAAAGATTCGCTAAGAGACATACCTTCTGAATGAATATCATGCAAAATTATCTGAAAACTTTGAACTTGAGATATTACCGTTTGGGAGTCTACCATAACAAAATCCAGAAATTTACCGACGACAAATTTCTTCGTGCCGGCATCTTCTGTCTTGTATTTCTTCTCCAAAGAATCCCACAATTCTTTTGCTGACTTCAAAGGACTGTATACATTATACAGCATGTTGTCAAGGCCATTGAGGATGTAGTTTCTGCACAGGAAATCTGAATGTTTCCAAGCATCTACAGCGGCAACAACTTGCCGATCACTTTCACCCTCTTTAAGTGCTGGAGCCTCTTCATGGAGAAACCAGGCCAAATTAAGAGTTGTAAGATAGAACAGCATCTTCTGCTGCCATCTCTTAAACTCGGTACCGTTAAATTTTTCTGGTTTTTCTCCATGATTGATTGGTACATGAACATGGTTCTGGATAGGGACCGGTGTTGGTGTAACAATCGGAGTACCACTACCAGATGTAGTTTCAGTTGTAGTAGCCATAATCTTTGATTACAAAAATCAGAAAAATTAAAACACAAATTAATTTTCTAGTTACTAAAACCAGAAAATAAATTATAACACAAAATAATTTTATTTTTCTTGTTACTAAAACTAGAAAAATAAAATAGCACAATAATTTTTTGTTAACACAATTAATATTCTGCAATTGTTAATGACACCAGTATATTACTACTAGTTGTCAAAGAAAAGAGACAGTATATTACTACTATCTGTCAAATAGCATAAACACTATTTGTTTTTCCAACCAGAATATGTCTTTATGAAATCAGAAAATTAAATACAATGAAGATACCAAAAATTAATCTGTCTTAAGATTGTTGGAACAATCTTCACTGTATTTAAAAGATTTTAATTCTATTGTGTACAAAACAACAATTAGAATTTAAAGAAATAAAGAAAAGGAGAAAATTTGTTTGATTACAAAAATCAAACTCGAAATAAAAAAAAAAAAATAATAAAAACAGATTTTATTTTGTTACAAAAACAAAATTAAAATCTGATTTAAATAAATAACAATAACACAAAAAATTAATTAAATAACTTACTTGATTTAATTTCTTCGAATTATAATCTGATCAAGTCCAGTGTTTGACACTGTGTCCTTAAGACAGATTCGTCCTCTCCACGGTGCTTTCAGAATTTGGACGTCTATCTCCCAGGATGAAATGATCTTATCAACGAATAAAAGCAGCACTACAATTTATTCGTTCGTCGAACATACTAGGTGTTTACACTCTTTCTTTCAGAAATAAAATGCAGCAAAATGCAGAGAGATTTATAGCAGAGGATGGAGTACGAAAAAATTGGAGTTTAAATCCAAATGGGAGGCTGGTCTATTTATAGATGTAAAGGTGGCTCTTGGTTTTGAATTGAACATGTATGATACCTGTTGGCTTTGAATTCAAACAGATTTGAATCTGTTGGGTTTAAATTCAAACAGATACAAAAACGGGAAGGGCCTTGTTTGGATGTACAGAAAATCTTTTTGGCCCAAAAAGATTCGGTCGGGCGGGCTGTGCGTGGTGGTTTTTTGGGTTCAATAGGTCTACCCCATTTTGCCCATAACCTCTCATTCTAAAACACTTGGGTACCCCTTGGGGCACACCCCAAGTACCAAACCCATGTCTTATAAACCCATTCAAAACTTCCCACCAAATCAATGTAGGACAAGCCTTATTCAATACATTTAAGGATTTTCCACCAAAACTCCATTTCTATGGAGCACACTTTGGTTTCAATTTCCCATTCACTCGGTAATGGTTTTGAGCAACCAAATATACCACGTGAATCACAACGCGGCATAGAACGCGTTACCACTTTGACCCGTGTAAATCGGCGCACGGGGCCCACCTAAATATTAGACCAAACTTAGGATAAAATTCTGGTTTTACCCAGAATTTATAACAATTTCCAACAAATATATGGGTGGATCTAAATATATGGGTATAGTTTGGTCATTTTGCAAAAATATATCCTTATAACATACTATTTTTGTGCGTGAATTTTTAGGCAAAAGGAATTCAAATTTGAATTTGGAAAATGCATTCTACCCCCAGCTGGGGGTGACACCCAGTGAGGTGTCGTGCGGGGGTTAGACCAAAAAAACAGTTTTTCTTTTTTTTTTTTCTTTTTTTTGATTTTCGGCCAGTGGGGGCGCGCCACGTCACTGGGGGCGCGACCCCCACTGGGGGTATGAAGCAAAGTTGTTTGAATTTATGACCTAAGCACCCTAAAATATATACATACCTTTTTTTTCTTTTTAAATAAAAAAATTAAAAGAAGTGTGTAACTCTGATATAATAAAATTGACTATATTAACACGTGAAATAATGGCTATTATCATACTATATATAGTGAAAAATTAATAAAATAATAGAAACTTCGTAAAGTAATTTGCATGAAATTATGGGACAATCTCATTATACATTCTATAAATATTAATGAAATATAGGAATACTAATGTAATTTTCAAAAAGTTGTGGGGCCATTCTATAAAGTTGTACTAATTTAATTTTACTATTTTACTAACTTCATGCAGTGTGGTAAAAAATAAATAAATAAATAAAAGTTAAAAAAAAAAAAGTACTAGAAAGTTGCTTAATCAAAGCATTAAAAAAAATCATTTCCAAACTAAGAAAAGTAAGAATAGAGAAAGAAATTCTGGATATAGAAACCTATATATAAATATGTATTTATATTTGTAATTATTACCCAAAACTTAGAAACTAAAGTGCTTTTGGTGAATTATTTTTTAGAATTAATTTTTTTTTTTTCACATTTCAAGAAACATTGAAAGTTGTTTGTTTTGTGAATTTTAAAATTATTTCTGACAAAAAAATGGCCAGGTCTGAAATCAATTCTACCAACAACAAATATTTTTACGACTTTCATCACCAAAGCAGCGTGGGTAGGTAGGTTAGGGCCCATCTTAATTTTTTAAAAAATATATATATATATATTCATTAGTCAAAAAATCATGACGAGATTGGTTGTTAAATTTTCGTTATCTATACTGTAAACAAAGTATGACGCAGCGGAATAAAAATATTTAAGGTCATACCTTTCTGAAATATTCTGAACTCTGATGGATCTCGTGGGTAAATCAGTGCTTCCTGAATCTGGCCAATCAACCCAGCAGTGGGGTGATATTACAATGGTGAATATCACCCACACAAATCACAGTGCAAATAGCTTATTGATTATTGTTTATGGGAGAGAGTCAGTATATGGGAAAAACTGTATATGGGAAAAACAGAGATGATACGTTGTATATCTCTTAATCACCCATATCCCATATATAAGATATATAATCTAATTATCTCCTTTAACCATATAAGTTACTAGAGATAATATCATATATCTATATCATCTATCCATACTAGGATATGATAGATATATATCCAGAGTAGTTATCCAAATAGGTTTGAATTCAAATTCAAAACCCATTTGGATCAGGTTCAAAATGTTAAATGGTCATGCCACATGGGCGCCCATTTCTAACATCTCCCACTCGCACATGAGTTGGCATGACACTGCCACATCTCTATCTCAATCTCCCCAAAAAGAACAATCTCATACTAGCCAATGCACCGTGCGACCGCTGAGAACACCTGCATGTGGGAGCTCTATACTAGAAACTCAATATGAGTCAGTATAGAGACATCAACCCAAAAAAGAACAGAAATAGTGTCTCATATACCCCAGACCCATCTAATTACACCGGTCCAAAAAACATCTCTAATCCCTAAAAAAAGAGAGCATGTTTGACCCTCTCAATTCTTGCAATATATTCATACTCAATCCGCTTCTCATACAGAGCGATGTGAGTTGCCGGCAGTGAATATACAACAGTGGTGTAATACTAGATGATCTTCCCTTTGCCCTCATGCCATTTAGTTTAGGATTGACCGCTTTCCCAGTGATGTCCCTTAAGGCCGAATCATACATGACCGCAGGCAACATACCAAAGTAGCCGAACATCAACCCCTTACCTTATGACATAGTCAAAAGTCACAAAAGGGTACAAAAATGAAAGTCATTTTAATAATGACACGTAAGACTCACACGGTGAGGAAACAGGGATCCATTCTCTCACCTCATTACTCAGTCGCCAAGCACATATAGTATGAATACATGTTACGGTGGAGTAACTCTTCCAAAAGAGTGACGTCACACTCGATACCCGAATTCTCTATCTGCTCGCCTTCTAGGCGCCAAATGAGATCTCGCATCTGGCTAATCATAACAGGCACAACATGGAAAGTGGGTACTAACATCCATGTTTGGTCCTTAACACGACCTCATCTTGGTTGTAACCAAGTTGACATACATAGTGGATTATTTAAGCCTCTCTTGGCTCCAAATAAAAATAAACCACTAGTCTCATCCTCATCCTTGCTCGCTCCCAAGCGCCAAGGGCGATTGCTCGTGTGAGTGAGCCAATCTTGCCTATTGACATCATCATCTGCTAATCATTATGACACAAACCATAATAGTGTCAACATCCCATCATCTCAAAATAAGTGATCCATTAAATTAAAAAAAAATGACAATGGCTTGCGCAATTCTGGATTCCAAACATAAGCCTTATCAGCACCTCTTGCGATAAGTATATACAACGGAATCCACCATGTACACCTCACATGAAGTGATTCAAGATCACAATTCTAGATTCCAAACATAAGCCTTATCAGCACCTCTTGCGATAAGTTTATACAACGGAATCCACCATGTGCGCCTCACATGAAGTGATTCAAGATCACTACCTCTTGCGCAATAACCTCTCTAAAGATATTTTGGTGACCAATTTGCATTCATTCTTAATGCGCCCAACTAGCGCAGATGCGCCCAACTAGCGCATTGAATCTTACAAGGAGCAAATTAATATACTACTAGTAAAGCATTTTATCCACAATCTAATGAGCAAGGTCAATGTCTAAACAATTCAGTTGACCATTTACCAAAGATAACACTTATCATGCCGAATACGCCCACATAGCGTACTTTAGGCTCCCACAACAAAGAAAAGATCAAGGAATATAGATCATCTGTTTCTCCCAAAGACAATCCGAGGATACACTCAATAGCTAAGGCTCTGGCTTTTACCGATAGGTAAGTCAATGGGTTTGCAATTTTGCATCTAGAATTATTCTAGGATATTCCTTATGTAAGTCATCGAAGACAAACCGAGAATTTTCCCAAAACAATCCCTAAGGATCGTACATCCGAGCATATAAATTACATCACCCATGTCCATCATATCTAAAATAGAGGACTGCCCACCCTAGGTGGCGACATCCTTATAAATTCCTGGCTCATAATGACTAAGTAAGGAAAAACTTCTTTTTGGACCATTGATCATGCCTCAGTGGTCTTCATCGATCATCGTTGGCCTATCATGGCTTGACGAAATCTAAGAACCACTATTTGGATAACTGTTTTAGGCTGTAAAAGATTTATTGGAACTAGCAACCTTTTTGCGCTCCTAACTTTTCACCATAAAAGCAGAAAGTAAATCCCTACAGATCTACTTATCCAATTCTCCAACGAGAAATTTGGGTCACAATGTCCACAAATCAACGTTCCGAACTTATGTCAATCATAGCCTAAGTCAAAATAACCTCACTCCCCAGGAGGAAGTCAAAATAACCTCACTCCCCAGGAGGAAGTCTTCTCATGGTCTACACTTTCCTCAATGGTGCGACTTTTCGGTATCTAGCAAGCCTTATGCCTCAACAATGACTATCCAAATTACGCATAACTTTAGAACAGTTTCGCGTCATAATGGAAAGTCAACCAAATTATAGAAATGGTTAATCCTCAAAGACTTTGTCTTAAACCGCGCAACATTAATCCACTTTCTAAATACAGGGGACTAGAGCCTTTGGCATTATCCTAGGCTCTTTATCATCTTGCGGAGCAATCATGAATGTTCCCTTCTCAATCACCCAGTGATGACGTGGAAAATTTTCACATTTGCTACCACGCAACTAAGAATGTAGAGAATTCTTCTCTAATGGAGTAATCCATTAGTAGGCACATCGCTCCCACTGTCCCTAGGATATTGGAAATTTCTTTCCATTCTCAACTAGGCTACATAAAGCGCTATGCTCAGAATTCTCTATCTTATAGAGTTCCAAAACTCTATACACGTCACCTTTACTAAGAAAACTTTATGTGACTTAGTTACACTACCACAAAGCTGCTTACCTATATGCACATGACCTGGAGGGTTTGCATGACCTCATACAATAATGCGCCACACGACCCTTTGTGTTTACAAGACAGCATACAATAATGCGCTATAAAACCCTAGGTCTTAACTTCACAATCTTATGAGAAGTAGAATAAAGATAAGCTGCTTAACGGTTACAGATCGCCCATAGATGGCTCTCTGCTAACCCATTACTCAAAATGGAGTGTAAAATCTGATATGGAGGGCACTTAGTTAGGGATATAGGCAACAAACTAGTGCAATTCCCAATTGGGAAACATTTTGCGCCATTATCCACCTAACATTAGCAATACGTAATTCCTTATCTCTACTACACCATTGTGTTATTGAGTATTAGGAATAATCAATTTTCTAAGCATCCATTTCTCTTCACAGAGTTTTCTAAAATAACTCAAATAGATACTCGCCACCTTGGTCAAAACTAAAAGCTCGAAAGCTATTTTCTGATTGATCTCAACCTCATATGTGCAATGTCAAAAATCATCTCACAACTTTTGACTTATGAGAGACCAAATAGTCTTGATTCAAATGCGTATCGTAATCTATAAATGTGTTGAGATTGAGGCTTAGCTATCATACCCTTACACATATCTAGTCACAAATATCATAGTGGACTAAATGCGCCAATACAAATGACCTTCTACGGCTTTCCTACTTACTTGTGCGCACCCATTGCGAACAAAGTTACACATTTATATGAGAGCAGGATGTCACAAGCGAGTGGGCCCGAGAAGGCCTACTCAAACCATCGTGTCATCATCTCATTAATGTGATTAAGTATAATAAGCCACCGGTTCATGACTAATGTCATAAACTAATTCCAATCATCTTAATGTGTGAGTTCTCGAAGATAAGTTTAAAAGGTTTAGGCCCAACTAGGTAATGACTCAGGACTAATTCATATTCACTAGATCATAAAGGATGTCATGGAGATATCAAGTGCGCCTAAGTCGCAAATTTAACTAGTAAGTGCTAATCCCCTGCACCTTCAAGTCAATTTTATTCTCCATACACTTTAATGCATCTAGTTGAAAGATGACGATACTCCTCTTGCCATATCTATTTCTCGCTTCATAGTTACTTGCAATTAATTCTACTATCCACAAGAAGGAGAGAATAAGCTATCAATTATGATAGCTCCTGAAGTAACTTAAGCGCGAATTAGGCTAAAGAGTCTAATTCAACACAATGCTCTCACGAGCCATGCGTCAAATTCTTAGAGTCATAACAACCTTGTCGGCCTTGACCTTTTCATTACTATGCTGCAACGTTTGCGCTTAGTGGTAAACGTTATTCAAAAACGTTAGCCTAGCTAAGGAATCATACAAAGAAGCCCCTCCTCATGTCTCACACTCAAGTGTGGAAACAGTAAGTGTCCAAACTTAGACAAGTTGGCAATGATAATAGATTTTGCAGCCACTAAGCGCTAATCTTTTCACTTAGTGTTAATAGATTTTGCAGCTTCTAAGCGCTAATCTTTTCACTTCACGTGATATTTCAACGCACACTATTATAGTGCATGAAATTTTGCTTCATCCACTCCCAGTAATTGGGTAGAGAGCAAAACACTACTCATATTGGCTACTCGTCTTACACTTAATGACTAATTCATTTAAGCTCGCATTTCTTGGATGACGTGACTCTTGAATGTTACTTCATCTAATGATGCAACATCATTAAAAGTCAAATTCCAAAGTCAATCCGCACAGCTCAATAGTCAAGATCATATACAGATCTATTGAGGGCTTAATGATTTCATAACTCCAAAATTCGCCAACCAAAACTACGTAGCATGCCGCTAACCATAGCGCACACATTGATTTTTTTTTTTTTATTGTGCCAAATAAGGCAACAAAACCACGGCGACTTTGAGTCATGTTTCCTTACTTTGGCTCAATTAAGGTCTGACCTAAAGTCTCCAAGACTTTTGCTCATCTAAAGAATGGGATTACATTGTTCACATTTGAACATCTTTACTAAGTCTAGGTCAACCAATTAACTTCCATAAGCTAAGTCAATTTAGAGAGAAAATTCGCATTGGGATTAACTTGATTAGCATAATATAATTTTGCCACAAAAATCTAAGTTAAATAGTGACAAGATCGAAAATCCGCTATGCTCGTAATCATCTCTTGCGCCACAAGTGACAATTATCCAAAATTTAATTTAATTTATGTGCAAAATATTGATTTTCGGGAGTTAATCTACAAAGATTTCTCTCAACCGAATAACCTCCCACTTACTATGGCATGTCTAAAAGCATGATAAAAAATTATAATTCCATACAACAGCATCATAATGTAGATTTACAATCAATACATGCTATGTTACATTTAATAACGGAATTAGAATAAAAAACAATTAATCATGCTATTCTAATTACAACAAATTAGAAATTGTAGGCAAAAAACAACAACATGCTGTATTTAATATTCAAATTATGCCATAACAGAATGTATATCATTCTGAAATTTTCTGGAATTTTCTGGTATTTTCTGGAATTTTAAATGACTAATAAACACACATAAAATTAGAAATAAAAAATCCAGAAACTGATAAACTGAAACAATTATACCAGTAAATAGTAAAACATTTCAGAAGTCCACAATAAAAATTTTAACCCCAGAAAATTATTTATGCAATACCAGAATCATTTTAAAGCATAAAAAATGAATTATTAACACAGAAAAAATATTTTTTATTTTCATAAAATTTCCAAAATTTTACAGAATATAGAAAATTTAATTTGAGTCTAACGGTTCCAACCACGCTTAAAACAAAGCTATAATGAATTAATTATGGCCATTTAATGCGATTCAGAATTTAAGACAGAACAAACAGAGCCTTAAAAACAAGCCAGCACGGAAAAACGGCTCGGCGCGGCTCAGCACGCGGCTCGGCGCTCACGGCTCGGAACGTGGCTCGGCACGCGGCTCAGTACGCGGCGCGCGTGGACGGCGCGGCTGACGTGCGCGTGACGACGCGTGGAAGCGCGTCTGCACCGCATCTGGCGCGTGGACGCGCGTGCAAGGGCGTGGGCGCGCGTGGGAGCGCGTGGCCGCACGTGGGCGTGTGTGGAAACGGCTTAAGGCGTCAGGTGGCGCGTGCAGACCACGCGCTGCCGGCCAGGGTGTTTTCTGGTCCGATTTTGGTACTGCCGGACTCCTTTTTTCAAAATAAAACCATTTATGGTATTTAAAAAAGGCATTAATGAACATAAAAAAAATATTTATGCTCTTAATCTAATAAAATAGATTTTTTATTTTCTTTACTAACATTCATGTATATAATGTATACATATACATATGAAAATATACACATGATTAATGGAAACACGAAAATATCCATTAGAGGCTCTGATACCAATGTAAACAAAGTATGACGCAGTGGAATAAAAATATTTAAGGTCATACCTTTCTGAAATATTCTGAACTCTGATGGATCTCGTGGGTAAATCAGTGCTTCTTGAATCTGGCCAATCAACCCAGCAGTGGGGTGATATTACAATGGTGAATATCACCCACACAAATCACAGTGCAAATAGCTTATTGATTATTGTTTATGGGAGAGAGTTAGTATATGGGAGAAACTGTATATGGGAAAAAAAGAGATGATACGTTGTATATCTCTTAATCACCCATATCCCATATATAAGATATATAATCTAATTATCTCCTTTAACCATATAAGTTACTAGAGATAATATCATATATCTATATCATCTATCCATACTAGGATATGATAGATATATATCCAGAGTAGTTATCCAAATAGGTTTGAATTCAAATTCAAAACCCATTTGGATCAGGTTCAAAATGTTAAATGGTCATGCCACATGGGCGCCCATTTCTAACATATACTCTATGTATGTATGTATGTATGAGAAAATAATGAAAACTTCGTTAACTTGAAAAGGATAAAGCTTGGGAGCTCGAATGAGCTCCCTCCCGAATCCCCCAAAAATGGAGAAACAGAGGGAGAGGGAGAAAGAGAGAGGAGAGGAGAGAGGGAAACAGAGAGAGAGAGGGAGAGAAGCTCAGCCGTCGTAGCAGCTCGGCCGATCGTCGGCCGATCGCCGATCGTCGCAGCAGCAGAGCCTCCGCCGCGCCTCCGCCGCGCCTCCGCCCCTGGTTTATGCCCCCTCCTGTCCAGTTCTCCCTTCTCCCTTCCCTTCTTCATCTTCTTCCTCTGCTTCTTCTTCTTCTCCCTTCTTCTTCTTCGTTTCTGATTCAACCAAAAAAAAAAAAAAAAAAGGGAAAACGACGTCGTTTTTCCAATTAGGGGGATTCCGGGGGGGGGGGGGCAGATTTCGAGCGACGTAGCATTACTCACTTGAAAATTTCGTTAACCATGCATAACTTTTTTTTTAAGTTTTTCCATTCATCATGACCCCTAACTTTAGAAATCTAATTCCTAGATAAGACTCTAAAAATCTAAACAAGCCCTAATTCTGTGCAATGATTTTTATTTTTTTGAAATGGATTATCTCTCTCCGTTAGACTTAAGTTGTGTTTGGTTCATAAATTTGAAAATGACAAAAGGAAAATGTGTGTAAAACTGAATAGAATTTAATTATATTTTATTTCATTTGAATTACCTTTTTCGTTTTCCTTTTTAAATTTTTCTCCAAATCTATGAACCAAAAACAGTTATAAATTTTTACCTTTAGGCTTTGTGAGACCATTTGGTGGCCTATCTTAGTGATTAAATCATTAAATTTTTGAGGTTCACTAATTAGATTATTTATTTTTAAAAAATAAATTACAAATATGATATTGAAAATAAATCGTTTAATTTTTTAAAAACAAATGTTATATTATCATATGACTACCCATGTCCAATAGTTTGATTGAATTCTTTACTCGACAAACCCGGTAAGATGAATGATTCATTTCAAATTACTGAAATAGGCTTCAAAATATCTAACAAAGAAGCTCCATAAATAGAGGGATAAATTATCAATATTTGCTTTTCACAAACCTTCCAAATAGAAGTATACTGGATTAGTCAATTGAGCTAGAGTAAATTATTATGCTAAATATTTATTTATTAGGGTTAATTAGACAAATGATCTTCAGAGTATGGGCTTTGTTAGCCTTTAGTCATCAATCTTTTAACTATTTCACTTGATTTTCAAAACATGCCATCTATTACACTTGAGTCTTAAGCGTCAACATTGTTCAAAATTAGTAATTGCAGGGGTATTCTCAGAATTAAAAAAAAAAAAAAAAATACAACAAAATTAATAGATTAGAGACGAAAATGCAAAGAAACTAAAATGAAATAAAACGCATATTTTAAGGATCAAAATGCCTCACAATGAGTACTTCAAGACCGTGACTGTATTTAGTCATTTTGATTTTGTTGACAATTCATGTAAAATTTTAAAAATTAGCTCTCTTGTCATTACTAATTTTGAACAGCACCAACATCAAATATTAAAATATAGTAGATGGTATACTACAGGAAACAAATTGGAAAAACCAGACATATAATTTAAAGACCATTAACATAATTAATCCAATTTATTAGTCGACATAACTTTAAAATTGTTTGTTGAAGTCTTTCGGTGAATGGAAACTAAAGTACCTACTTCATCTAAATGAATAATTCACTGGATTATTTAGTTACTCTAAAGCTCAACGTCCTCAAGCAAATTAACACGCCTATTGACTTCGACAGCATATGACTTACTCATCTGCCTACGCGTTTTTATGACATTTATTTTCAACTGTTTGTGACAGTAAAGAGAAGTCAGTTTTTTTTTTTTTTATTATAAACAGCTTCAGCTTAAAAGGATCATGTACAACTACAAAATTATCTAATCCCTGAAAACCTGACTCTCCCCATGTACTATAATTGTCCTATGATTTTTCTGCAGCTTAAATTGGGATGGTTTCTTCTGGTAGCAGCTTTTGCTGCTGCTGCTCAGACCTTGCCTGGTTGCGAAGATCGTTGTGGTAACATTAGCATCCCATACCCATTTGGCACAACTGAAGGATGCCGCATAGCAGATGATTTTCTAGTTACTTGTAACAACACCCACTACAACCCTCCCAAGCTGTATTTAAATACAACCGAGAGTAACCTAGAGATCACAGACATATTTCTTTCTGGTGAATTGCGCATATCATCCTGGATAGCACACGATTGCTACAATAAACAGAGACTTCGGGTAATCAACAATGAACCCTGGATTAAAATGCACAAATTTCCCATCTCAAATACCCGAAACAAGTTCATAGCCGTTGGATGTGACACCTTTGCTATTATTGGGGGTTCCGAGGGACGAAACTATACCACGGGTTGCTTGTCACTATGCGACAGCATCAACAATGTGATCAACGGCTCTTGCTCTGGCATTGGCTGCTGCCAGACAAGTATCCCCAATGGAGTGAGGAATTTCCAGTTCAGAGTCAAAAGCTTTGAGAACCATACCGGTGTATGGGACTTCAATCCTTGCAGCTACGCTTTTGTAGCTGAGGAAACTACTTATAACTTCTCTTCTTTAGATCTTGCTGACTTACAGGGAAGAAGAAGGGTTCCGGTGGTATTTGATTGGGCGGTAGGAGACCAAACATGTGATGATCATGCTGCCGGAAAGAATCTAACAAGTTTTGCTTGCAAGGATAACAGCGACTGTGAAGACTTCGACAATGGTCGCGGGTATCGCTGCAAATGCTCTAAGGGATATGACGGGAACCCTTATATTCCTAATGGTTGTCAAGGTAACCACAACTACTTTTAAAAACTTTACAGTTTCTTCCTAATGTTATTGATGCTATATGATCTATATATTCAACTAACAAGAGATTCCAGGAAAAAAAAAATTTATATACACCAAAGCTATTGAATATGACATCAATGATCAAACTTGCTTGTTCTCTGTTTCAGATATTGATGAGTGTGCTATTTCAAGCCCCTGTAACATGACATGCCTCAATTTACCAGGCACATACAATTGTTCTTGTGCAGTGGGCTACGAAGGTGATGGCAGAAAAAATGGATCAGGTTGCAGTCGAATTGCTGTTCCCAACAAGCTTCCCTTGATTATTTATATTTCCCTAGGTAGGTACACGTACACCCACACATGCTATTCATCATAATATTGTCTACATATTCAATTTTCTATCAAAATTCAACCGATCAATGCTTGTGATTTTGACTCTATCTCCAATTTAGAGATTACAGTCCCCAATTATTGATGCACTGATCAGAAACAATTGGAAGATGATATATCTCCAGTTTCCTTGCATCTTTCTTTCAGCAACCTAACGTTTACATAGAAAGCTAAACAACCAATTCAATTCTCTCGTCTTATTTTCCATATTCTTGTCTTGGTTGTGTTTGGTAAGTCATAGATGAATAAAATAACAGAAGAGTTGTCAAAATATGGCTGAAATTGATCCAGAAAATGAAATGTATTAGACTAGATTCATACTAGGTGTGGTGCACACTACATCAAAATTCAATCTATGCTATACACTTCATCTTCGGGGTTTCTACTTTTTCTGTTTGATCATAAACAAATTCTGGGTATTGACATTTCCATTTGAATCCCTACAGGCATTAGCATAGGCATATCACTACTACTTATTGGTGGCTCCTCGCTATATTGGGGATCTAAGCAGAGGAAGATCGCCAACCTTAGAGAAAAATTATTTCAGCAAAACGGTGGTATCATGTTACAAGAACTTTCCAAACATGAAGGATTGGTCCAGTCAGCTAAAATCTTTACTGAAGAGGATCTAAAGAAGGCAACAAACAACTTTAATGAAAATAATGTCCTGGGCAAAGGAGGCCAAGGAATAGTCTACAAAGGAGTATTACCAGATAACACCATAGTTGCCATTAAGAAGCCCGGAGTAGCTGATCAGAGTCAGTCCCAGATTGAGCAATTCATTAATGAGATCATAATTCTCTCTCAAGTCAACCATAGAAATGTTGTGAAGCTCCTAGGGTGTTGTTTGGAGACAAAAGTTCCTTTCCTTGTCTATGAATTTATTACCAATGGGACTCTCTATGACCACATACACACTGCATGCCAAAGAGCATCCTCAATAACATGGGAGAATCGCTTAAGAATAGCAGCGGAAACTGCAACAGCCCTTTCATATTTACACTCTGCCGCTAGTACTCCTATCATTCATAGAGATGTCAAGACTGCCAACATACTCTTAGACGACAATTACGTTGCTAAAGTATCAGATTTTGGCTCTTCAAGGTTGATTGCTATTGATGAAACTCAGTTAAGCACATTGGTTCAAGGAACACGTGGTTACTTGGACCCAGAGTACTTGCAAACTGGCCAATTGACCGAAAAAAGTGATGTTTATAGCTTTGGGGTTGTCCTTGTCGAATTACTAACTGGCAAGAAGGTAATTTCTTTCAGCAGGCCTGAAGCAGAGAGAAATTTAGCGATGTATTTTATTTTAGCAATGAAAGAAGACCGCTTGCTTGAAATTGTTGATGAGCAGATGATGAATGAAGCAAGGGTTGACAAGTTAAAGCAAGTTACTTTTTTAGCAAAGAGATGCTTAGAAGTGAAAGGCGACGAAAGGCCAAGCATGAAGGAAGTAGCAATGGAGCTAGAGGGATTGAGAATGACAGAGAAACATCCATGGGTAAATGACATCAAAGATTCCGAAGAGACCCAACACTTGCTTGGAGATCAACTCTTAGATGCTTATGGCGGTGAAACTAGTATGAGCAATTCAACAGTTTATGATCGCATGACAAACCATGACATTTCACCATTTAATGGTGGACGATAAGGTGTTTCTGGTGGTGGTCTACGTTCATTATATGTTGTTTGAAATGTTTTTATTTTATCTTTTGTCAAATAATCCCTGTGAGTTGTTTTGAACTTTTGATTATATGTGTTGAGGTTCAATTTGTTGTGATTTTAGGCATAGTTGTTGTTTATAATGGTAGTTATCAATGCAAAACCTTTCTTTACATATCAGATAAATTATGAAAAATGACAATTTTACTCACTCAGAACACATCTACACATGTCCTAAATATGAAGCACCATACATACCCTTTTTGACTTTTCGTTTCCTCGTCACAAACGGATCTTGATTTTATCATCATTAAAGTCCAACTGATGCTGTGGTGTTAGATAATTAGTGTTCGAATCACTAAAATAGTGTCAAATGGATTGGAATGAAAATATCATTTTCTTAAGCTCTAATGGAATGACCATTCCAAATTCTACTGAACAAACATGATTTGTTAGATGTAATTCTGTTAAACATCCCAAACTTAAATTTAAAAACAACTCAAATCTCCGAGATACTGATTTGTGATTATGTTTCAATTTTAAACAATGAATAACAATCCCAATCAAACAATCAAAAACAAATCGGCACAATGATTTAACGTGAAAAAAATCACAATTGGAGCGCCTCCAATTTTGATAAAAAAAATCACGAGCCAAAGACACAAAACAATCCACTAAGAAGATAAAAATGAATTATACAAGAGTACTCTCAATTACTTAGTGAATCCACGCCTAAATTAAACCAAATCCGATGTACCTCTTCCACCACCGTCTGTCCAATGTTGAATCCACAATCTTGATGTCAAATCCACAACGATGAGCCACTCTGGAATCTACCAAAGCTTCAAGCTCAAGTTCCCCGGAATCCACCGAAGAACACCTCCCTCTTTTGTGACAATCTGTAGTTTGTTGATCAATCGATTACCTTCTATACATTAAGGAAACTCATATAAAATTGCCTCCAGCCTTTTCTTTCTCTCTAAGATTCTGGACAACTTAAATCCTAAGAAGCAATTGGCGCACTTTATAGAAAACAAAGCTGCGAATACCGCTTGAGCGACCACTCAATCGTTCGAGCAAACTCACTGAAACGCATGCCCATCGCTCGAGCCAAGACTCCACCGCTCAAGCGCACAAATGACCGCTTGAGCAAAGTGGTAAACATGAGAGCCTTAAGTTCATAAACTCCTCTGCATAGGCATAATTCAGATTTGATTTGCATCTAAACACTCACATCCTCACTGAAACATAAGAACGAATAAAATTACAACTGAAAGGAATTCTGTCAAACGGAATTATCAATTACAAAAACCTAACATTAAGCAAATTGGTTATGACCTAAGGATGTTGCGCCAAAACTACTTGGACAACCTTAATTTGTTTGGCAAATTAGGGTTGTAGAAAACTGTTACAAATCTTTTTTTATTCCCATTTTGTGTGTTCCATGCAACGTCTTTTTGTTGTTGAAGCAAAATTTGTAGCAAACATGAATCGTTTAGGTTATGCTAAGATCTTGGATTGGAGAAGCAATTTGTGAAGAGAATTGAAAAGACAGGAAAATTTTAAAAAAAATAATATTTTCACTTTTATCTTGTCTTCAACTTTCTTTCTAAAAATCTTTTTGCAAATAAAAAATTCAAAAAATTTCATGTTTTTGTACATAACTGTGAAATTTTATGAAAGTTGACAAACTTGTCAATTTTGTAAAAACTTTGAAATCTCTCTGTTCTACAAAACAACTCAAAGAAGTGGGAACCAAAAAAGCTTAATTAGGATAAAGGAAAGGCATCTTTTCGCAATTGAAACACAGAACGCAGAAGACCCAATTGCTAGGCCTTACCATCCTACTTGAGACTTTACTTGAGGGTTGAGGATCAACTGTCCCTTCTCTCTACCCTAATTCCGAACTCCCTCCCCTACCACAAGATCTAACATAATATATATATAAATTTTAGGTGTACAAAAAATGACTTATGAATTTTTAATTTTGTCAATTTAAATTCTAATCTTTTTAATTTATTTTCAATCTAACCAATTTATCTATTTTCGTTAAGTAAAAACTAATGGGAAAAAAAAAAATAGTTATTAAACTCAATCAAAATAGAATTTTAGATATGCTATATATACCTACATTAAATTTAATAACAAAAATACATTTTTTTTCATGACTTTTACTTAATGAAAATAGGCGAATGGCTTAGATTGAAAATAAATTAAAAGATTATGGTTTAAATTGATAAAATTAAAAATTTTAAAATTTATTTTGTCACAATGATCAAATCCTCAGATTTTTTTTTATTTTTTTTTATTTTTACATATATATAATTTCTCCTTTTATTTATTTATTTATTTATTTTCGTCATGCAAATTTATCCTCACCATTTTTTGTCTAAATTCATGAACTTCACATTTAAATCAATTTCATTCCAATGTATTGAGATGGAAAGTGGACTTGTTTGTTTTTATCTCCTGGAAATTATTTTTCTGGATAGTTTGACCCAGATTGTCACTTGGAGTACCTATTAGCTTCAGTTTGACAAATACTTTAAACGATGTTTGTATTATGGATTTTGGTAAAGATTTGAGAAAAGAAGGAAAAAAGATGAGTGAAATATAATTATATTTTATTCACAATTTATTTATTTTTTTCCTTTCTTTTTCCAAATCAACCATTATCAAAAGTTAAAACAAAATGATATGGTTTTAAGGTTCGTGGTTTAAAAAAATATATATATACATATAGATTGGATTTTAATGTTATTTTACTTCAATTTTATACTCAAACAGTTGATTTATATTATTTACTAACATGTTTTCTATCATGCTAAAAATTTGAACATCACTAGAAAAATATCGTGGCAAAATATTGAGATCAAGATAAATATAACGCCTAGGTTAAAAAATCAAGATGTTAAAACTTACCCACCCACAATGAAAGAAGGAATGGCATGTTGAATATATTGTTTAAGAAATGGTCCAATACATCAACAAAAATGAGTTCCGTGCTTGAGTTTATAATTTGTTCGTAGAAAATGGGTTTCAAGAGTTGATCGGACCGGAATTTGGATAGGTTGAGAGTTCAACTTTCAATTCAGTTTAATTTTAATTTTTAAAAAAATGGTGTGACTATTGGGTTTCTAATCTTCTACCGATTGACAAAGAAAATGACCCTCCCTGATGTGCCTCTAACGCGCAAATACATCCATGTAGTCTCTCATAGATTCAGATAGAGATTTAGAACATAAAAATGAAAAGATAAGTAAAATGTGAATAAAATATAACTATATTTTACTCATATTTTCTTTTTTTTTTTCTTTTAAATTTCTATCTAAATCTATGATCGAAACACAATTTTAAAAGACATACAATATGTGTGATAAACACAATAAGGAGATAACTATCATGGAAAAGTAGAAAAGCTAATAATAAAACATCATGGAACCAATAAAATTCGAGACATTGACATGATAAAATCGTAGACAATTTATGCTCTCATTAGAATTGCTCCCAAGGCCACTGAGAATTTGTTAAGAGAGTGTGTTTTAAGGGATTTGATTACTGTGCATTATACACAACAACCAACCCAACTGTGTGTTGTTGTTCACATTGTGTTTCACACGTCTCTTAGTACTCGTTTAATTTGGGTAGACAAGACAAGACAAATACTTCTGGCACTTTTGCATGTGTAGTTCAGGTACAACAAAAAAATGTGGTATACTTTTCGAACTGATGGATCATAGGCGATTCTTTTAAGCGGTACACTTTTATACACTAATTTTATTAACAAATCAAACTTCATAAAATGTTGAAGAAAAGAAAAATAAAATAAAACAAACAACAAAACAAGACAGACACATATCCATCCATATCCCATTGGATTCCAAAGTCAAGAAGACTTTGACTCTTTTTTTGGGTGAATAAGAAGACTTTGACTCTACACATCAATAATATAGTTTGCGCTTTTCGGAAATGTTTGAGAGCTCGAGAGAGTGGCTCGAGAAATGGCTCGAGAGAGGAGAGAGAGAGAAAGAGAGAGGGAGAAGAGAGAGGAGAGGAGAAGAGAGGAGAGAGGGAGAAGAGGAGAAGAGGAGCTCACCGGCGTCGCAGCTCCCCACCCCGGCGTCGTCGCAGCTCCCCACCCCGGCGTCGCAGTCCCGCCGTAGCTGCTCCTCGTTCGTCGCTGCTCCTCGCCGATCGTCGCACCACCGCCACCGCCACCGCCTCGCCCTGCCTCCTCCTCCAGCAGATTTATGGCCCCCTCCCCTCCCTCCTCCTCCCCTTCCCTCCTCCTCCTCCTCCTCCCTTCTCTTCTTCTCCCCCCTCCTTCTTCTTCTTCTTCTTATTCTTCTGAAACTGAAACAAAAACCAGAAAAAAAGAAAAAAAAAAAAAAAAAAAAACAACAACATCAAAACGACGTCGTTTTCGACACCAAAACGACGTCGTTTTGGTGTCGAGCCACAGTCTCGAGCCACAGTCTCGAGCTACGTAGCGCGGTCATTTTCTTTTCCATCCAATGAATCAGCCTATTGTAGCTTTTGGAATTTTCAATTAATATTTTTTTTATTTTTAATATTTTAAGTATTATTATTATTTTAAAGTAAATTCGCTAATCTAAATAGAATTCAAAAATATAAAATTTGTGATTTTTTTTTAAAATTTACTAAATACAAAAAAAAAAAAATACAAAAATTTAGTATATATATATTTTATTTTTGTATTTGTTGATTTCTTTTTAGATTTCTACAAAAAAAAAAAAAAAAAAAAAATTAATGTTTTAGTATATTTAGATTAAGTGCATACACAAAAAAATAAATTTTTGCCTAAAATATGAATTTTTTTTTATAAAAGACAACAAAATATGAAAAACAAAAAATTCAAAAATTCAAAATCAAACAGAGCAACTTGGAAGGTTTTTTTCTATCATAAAAAATAAGAGGGTAATTTACACTATTGTCTTTATAATTTTTTCAAAATTTTACTTTAGTTTCCGTAATTTTAATTTTAATAATTTAAACCTAATATTTTTATTTTTATTCTAATATGATCCCTCCATCATTTGTCGTTGCTATTTTGAATAGAAAACCAGCATGTGAATATTATTTGATTTTTAATTTTTGTGGTTAGAGCCACCCTAATCCTGAAAATGAAAAGACGTGAGTTACTCTAGCAAGCCCATCATGTCGTGTCGTGTTAAATTAGAAAGTTTGTTAGTAGTAATTGTTGTGAGAGTTTAACGGGTCATAAAGGGTATTTACGTAATAGTAAAGTAAGTTTCAAATTCAAGCCAATAAAATAATTGTTGCATTTATACTAATCTAAATTTGCTATTCTACGAAATGATTTATGCTTCTGTGATTTATATTACAACATTAAGTAAAAAATGAAGAGTATTGGAGTTGCTCCATTGCTGCAATTCATTTTTCACTAGAAAAATATATGCTCTTTATTTTACCTAACTAAATTTTTATTTATGTCCTCCAACGTTATTATTTGTTTTACATATTTATCCACACAAATTTATTTGAAGAGCCTCCAAATTTTTGTGCTCCAATGCTTTTCAAATGTAGTTAGCCTACAAGAATCTTGTGAAAATAGCTATTGTATTAGTTAGCCTATTAGAGTGAGTAAAATAACATAAAATTGATTATAATAGCTAATAAGCTTCTTTTAAAGAGCTCATTGGAGATGCTCCACCCCTAATCAATTTACACGCCATGTGATTTTGACAACCTATTATTTTTTCAACATTTGTCGGTGATTTTAAGGTTGCATTTGAATTATAAATCTGAGTAGAAATTTAAATTTAAAAAATATATATTCGTGTATATACATGAAATAGAAGTTAACTTTTTTATCATTTTTTTGAGTAATCTACAAGTATTTGATAAAATAAAATAAAATAAATACCATTCCAGTGGATATTTGAGAAAATATTTAGATATTAATGGTAAAATTTACTACATTAAAAGTCAAATTCATTAGGATCTCCATAAAATTGATGTTTATTTTTATACCTATGACTTATTTGTTATTTCTCCCAAGAAAAAAAGAAAAGAAATTAATATAAGCAAATAAAAAATAAAATTAAATCAAATGAATCTGGATGTGACAATCACGTGGGTCCTCTCTCCTTTGTTTTTCTTGAATATAAAAATTTGGACCTTTCTTAAGTATGCCTTGCATATTGTATGCAAGGCAAAACTATTTTGTTATGTATTTTTTTTTTTGAATAAAGTTTTAGACCCCCACCCCTAGTGACCCCCCCCCCCTAGTGCCACGTGGCACCGCGTGATTGGAAGAATTTTTTTTTTTTGCCTACTGGGGTCCCTAACACCACTATTTTTTTTTTAGTTATATAATTTGTGTTTCTTGTTATACATTGTTAATATGTTAAGTAGATCAACTTATTTAAATTCTATTAAAATAAAAATATTATATTATATACACGTAAGTATTCTCACAAAAATATGTAACTAACACAAATTCGAGTAAGTTATCTTATAAAAGTTTTGAATAACACAAAAATACATAACTAATATAAATTCGAGTAAGTCATCTCATAAAATTTTAAACGATACAAATGCAAGTAAGTTTTTATAAACTCACACAAGTGATCTCACAAAAATACACAAGTTAATAAAAATTTTCTGTAAGTCATCTCATAAAAGTTTTGAGGAATACAAAATTACGTAAGTTTTCACAAACTCATATAAGTGATCTCACAAAAATACATAAGTAATACAAATTTGAGTAAGCCATCTCATAAAATTTTGAATAACACAAAATCAAGTAAGTTTTCACCAACTCATGTAAAGATCTCACAAAAATACATAAGTTAACACAAATTTTTCGTAAGCCATCTCATAAAAGTTTTGAGGAACACAAAATCAAATAAGTTTTCACGAAATCACGTAACTGATCTCATAAAAATGAGTAAATAATACAAATTCGAGTAAGAGCATCTCCAACGGTTCATCAAACTTTTTACCAAATCTGAGTAAAAAAATCACTCTTTCTCCAATTTGATACCATTCGCTCCAACGGTGAGCATCAAAAGGGGAGGGGCGACCGGTTGGTCGACCCATAAGGCCATTATTTTTTTTTTTCTGTTCTTTTCTGTAGCAGAGGAGGAGGAAGATAAGGTTGTTTATTATCTACACCGACAAGGATTTCTTTTTTCTTTCACTACAAATCAGGTGGTCTATCCCATCCTGAACTTTTTTCTTTTAATAATTCCCATCAATGGATTTACATCAGGTGAGTGTCCAATGGAGGCAATTGGTTGAGTGTCCAATGGATTTGCATCAGGTGAGTGCCCATGCCAACCATTCCTTCTGGTACCTCAGCAGAGGCATAAACCAAATCTGTTCATTTCTTTTCTTTGGTGGTTGACCGGTTGGTTGACCGGCCGGTCAACCGAGTAGGCAAAAATATATATATATATTTTTTTACCTGTTTGAACCTTTTTTGACCGGTTTGAACCTACCTAATTTAAAGGAAACCGGGCGACCGGTTGGTCAACCGGCCGGGCAACCGGTTGGTTGACCGGTGTACCACCTTCAACGGTCAGTAACAGTGATTTGGTAAAATCTGTGTCTTGGTATCAGTTTGATGTTTTGTTTGCTGAATTATCATTTTGATATGAGTTTGGTGCAACGGTTGGAGCTTCAAAAAGTGGGTTTTTCATCAAATTTTGAATCTGATGCTGGGTTTGGTTCTCCGTTGGAGATGGTCTAAGTCATCTCATAAAATTTTAAATAACACAAAATCAAGTAAGTTGTCACAAACTCACATAAGTGAACTCACAAAAATATGTAAGTTAACACCAATTTTTCGTAAGTCATCTCATAAAAATTTTAAGGCGCACAAAATCAATTAAGTTTTCACGAAATCACGTAAGTGATCTCATAAAAATGCGTAAGTAACACAAATTTGAGTAAGTCATCTCATAAAATTTTGAACATCACAAAATCAAATAAGTTTTCACAAACTCACGTAAGTTATCTCACAAAAATGCGTAAATTAACACAAATTTCCATAAGTCATCTCATACAAATTTTGAGAATACAAAATCAAGTTTTCAAGAACTCACATAAGTTATCTCAAAAAATCACGTAAATTAACACAAATTCAAATAAGTAATCTCATCAAATTTTCAACAATACAAAAAGGCATAAGGTTTGTAATAACCCACATTCATGTCTTAGTCATGTTCATGTGCATTTGCATGATTTTGTCTTGTTAAGCTTGCATTTGTAGACTTTGACTTGTTTTGCCTAAGTAAAGATCCCTGTCTTGTTTTGTGCTTATGTGATTTGCCTAAGTGTTGCTTGCATGCTTTGTTCCTTGTGGGGTGTTGTCTTAAACCTGGGTCATCTCAAGCCTAGGTCATCTATCCTTGCTGTCTCAAGCCTCGGTCACACCTGTGAACCTCTTACACCTAGGCCGTTGAGCGCCAACACCTAGGACCATCTTGGAACCACCTTGGTTGACCTCCACCGTCACCTAGGCATATTGGCTGAGATGTGCATCACCTAAGCCGAGGTGTGTATCATCTAGACCGAGATGTTAATCATCTAGGCATTCTAGATCCTTGATCCTTGAACCTAGCAACCTTTATTCCGAGACTGGTATGACCTAGGCCAAGGTGTGGCACATCTAGGCCAAGGTGTGGCACACCTAGGTCAAGTGTTATCCTTCCTAAGCGAGATCATTGAAACCTTCTTGTCCAAAGCCTATGTCTTGATCCGAGATCCTTGCCTTGTCAGAACGCCCTTGTCACCTCACTTGTTGTACACACTTTCTCATACTCTTGTCTTGTCATTCTGGCACCTTTTTGAGGAGATCCAACCAGACGTTGCCACATGTCCCAGCAGAGGGTTAAGTCAGCTGGCAGTAGAGAAAACATATCATTACCATAGCTTTGCCTTTGAACAGAGAGAGAAGCTCTAGGAAGAGGAAGAAGGAGTTCTTAGAGTGAGAATAAATTTCCAAGCTTGATCCTTAGAGTTTGAACCGTTTGATTCGTGTTTTGAGGTTAGATTCTTGATCTACTCTTGTTGTTCCTTACGTTGATATGATCACATTGCATGATCTAGCATGATTCATGAGCCATGCATTGATTTAAAGTTTGGTTTTAGAAAGAGAAAATGATGTTCTTGTGTTCTTCAAGAAAAGCCTTGTTTTGATTCGAAAGTTTGTAACAAGTTCCATGTTTTTGTGTTTGTTTTCTTGAAATCTTCAAGTATGGGTACCCAGGTCCATGTTTTTGAACTCATCTCATGAAATCTCAGATTTTGGAATAAGAAGTTATGATTTTAGCATTCATGTTCTTCATGTTCATGTTCTTCATGTTTTTCAAGAGGAAACCCAGATTTCCAGACTTCATTTGTCTAAGTGTGGTCACCGAGACCCACTCTTGCCTAGACCACACACCTAGGCCGACCATGGTACACCCTTGTCGGCACCTTGTAACATCTCAGCAGGCAGCCGCACACCTAGGCCTAGGAGACCACACCTCGGCCAACACTTCCTGAGTTCACCCAACTAGGCCATTTTGGCCTAGATCATCTCTGTGCATCCATTCCGAGACCTGGTTGATACCCAACATGTTTTCCCTAGAAGAAAAATAGTGTTTTGACTCTCAGCACATGTTTTGCTTTGTCTTGACTTGGTTTTGGAAAGAAATGCCAGCATCTTTCTTACTCATTAGAAGCTTGTTTTGAGAGTACATTGCATACCCATCTTTGAGCATCTATTATTGTCTTCTTGAAATGCATTTAGTGGACTTTGCCATGTATTTGTAGGTCTTGGATTCTTGCCTTAATCCCTACATCTGAAGATCTATATGGGTGGTATTTTTAATAAAGCTATGTTATAATGTTTTGATAAAAGCTTTGCTTTGTTTTGTTTTGAAAAAATATTCAATCAAGCATGAATGATTATCTTCTAATTTTTGTATCAAGTATTATGTTTGTTTTGATGACATTCTTGGAAGGTCCTTTCGTGCTAGGGGACGTTAAGCCTATGTAGCACCTTTGTTTGAGATATCTTTTTTGCCACCGACGGTCTTGTACGGGTGGGTTTATCTAATCGATTTCGGGTCGGCCACCGACGGTCGTGAATGGGTGTGCTTCGATTCCGGGACGGTTATTCCCTTGTTTTGACCGGAATGTCATCCCTTGGTATTATGTAGATGTTAGTAAACATCCCAAGAAGCTTTGAAAGATTTAATTGATGAACTTGATTCATCCCATGTTTTGTTACAAGTTATGATATGTATTGTTTTGATAAAGATCTCGAATATCATTCATTCAAACCTTTATTACTTATATCATTCATTGAGTATCCAAGCTCACCCTCCCCTTTATATATATGTAGGTGACGAGCAAGAAGGCGGTGTTGCCTAAGATGTTATTTGCAAGATGTTTTGATTCATGCTTTGCTAGCATCTTGAAATTATGCTTTTTAGTTTGTAATTCATTTCTGTATATGTCGGCTTGAGAAGCCTTTTGATCAAGATGTAACATGTACTTCATTTTATTTGTATCCAAGTTGTAAACCATGTTAAAATGTATGTCATTTCATTTAATCTATGCACAACTCTTATGGACTAATTAGATTTAAATTTATTGCTTCCGCATATGTAGGCCCCATATATATACTCTGTTGTGTGTGAATTTTTGTAAGTTGGCCTTTGGTAATCTCGGATTACTGGCCATCATGGCACCATTTTACTAGGGGCAGAATGGGGTCATGGCAAGTTTTTACAACCTTGCGTATGTGCTCTCACAAAAATCCGTAAGTCAAACACAATTTCCCTTAAGTTGTCTCAAAAAAAATTTGAAGAACACAAAATCCCGTAAGTTTTCAAGAAACTCACGCAAGTGATTTCAAAAAATATCTTAAGTTAACACAAATTCAAATAAGTTATCTTATCAAAATTTGAACAACACAAAAATGCGTAACTTTCATAAACTCACGTAAGTGCTATCACAAAAATCCGTAAGATAAATACAAATTTTCCACAAGTTGTCTTAAAAAATTTTTGAAGAACACAAAATCCCCATAAATTTTTAAGAACTTACGTAAGTTATCTCAAAAAATTGCGTAAGTTAACACAAATTCAAGTAAGTGATCTCATCAAAGTTTGAACAATACAAAAACGCTTAAGTTTTTACAAACTAATATAAGTGCACTCACAAAAATCCGTAAGTTAAACACAAATTTCTTGTAAGTTGTCTCAAAAAAAATTCGAAGAACACAAAATCTTGTAAGTTTTCAAGAACTCACGTAAGTGATTTCAAAAAATCGCGTAAGTTAACACAAATTCAAATAAGTTATCTTATCAAAGTTTGAACAGCACAAAAATGTGATTTCCCATAAGTTTTCTCAAAATTTTTTTGAAGAACACAAAATCCGGTAAGTTTTCAAGAACTTACGTAAGTGATCTCAAAAAATCGCATAAGTTAACACAAATTCGAATAAGTGATCTCATCAAAGTTTGAACAACATGCGTAAGTTTTCACTAACTCGCGTAAGTGCTCTCACAAAAATCCGTAAGTTAAACACAAGTTTCCCATATGTTGTCTAAATTTTTTTTTTTGAAGAATACAAAATGCCATAAGTTTTCAAGAACTCACATAAGTTATCTCAAAGAACCGCGTAAGCTAACACAAATTTGAGTAAGTTATCTCATCAAAGTTTGAACAACACAAAAAACGCGTAAGTTTTCACAAACTCACGTAAGTGCTCTCATAAAAATCCGTACACAAATTTCTCGTAAGTTGTCTCATAATTTTTTTGAAGAATGCAAAATCTTGTAAGTTTTCACGAAATTGTGTAAGTGATTTCAAAAAAACGCGTAATTAACACAAATTCAAGTAAGTTATCTCATCAAAGATTTGAAAAACACAAAAAACGTATAAGTTTTCATGAACTCACATAAGTGCTCTCATAAAAATACGTAAATGTAGCTCGATTTTTTGCGCTTCTTTCGGATACGACTAGCCCTACAGTTCAGAGGAGGTGTTTGTTTTAGCTTTTCAAAGCTAGCTTATGGCTTTTAGCTTTGAAAAAGTTATTTTGGACTGTTTGGTTAAACTTATTTCAAACAGCTTCTGATTCTAACAGCTTATTTTAACTCAAAAAAGCTGATTCTGAGAAGCTGCCCACCCCTTGCTTCTGATTATCAGCTTCTGCTGTGGACATGTTAATTTATAGTTATACTCTTAGATTTTTTTATTTTTTATTTTTTTAAAAATAAAAAAAGACCCAAATGGACTATAGATTATTATTATTATTTTTTATGAGAAATGTAGACAAACAAAAAATAAAAATTAATTGAAAAAGCTATTTCACAGCTTATTTAACAAACACTACTCAGCAACTTAAATCTATAATCTAACAGCTACACCAAACAGATTAACAACTTCTGATTAAAGTCATAATCTATAATATGTTAAGTTATAATCTATAAGCTGTTTTAACAGCTACACCAAACGGGGCCAGACTCCTGTGGTTCTGAATCTGATTCTACAAGTGCAATGTGAAATAGATAAACACAAATGAGTCCAAATCCGACAATTCTTTTAGAAAATGAATTTTGAATAAAAATGCCAAAGATGGACTGCTTTGCCAGATACAGAGTTGTCACCTAAATATTTTTGAAAAATTTAGGAAACCCATAAATCATGCAAAAGGCTACGTGTTCGTCATCACTAAGATTATCTCGGCTTGAGAATTTAGGTACGAAAGGGAAATGTCATGAATTAAGCACCCCAATCGCTCGATCAAAGATCGGCCTCTACTAATTATGGTGTGATTTTTATTTACATTATATGCTCTAGTTATGATTATTAGGCTAGCATTACTATGTGATACGCACACAAGTATAGACTAATTTGCAAAAATTGGAACAATTTGATTTTATGTTTGTTTTTGAAAATTGTTTCAAATATGTACTACTTTGAAAAAGCGATCATATATATACATTACTCAAATTATTCCAATTCAAGCAATTAGCCTTTATTCATAGGCATTCAAGTAGGTATAGCACTTAAGCACATAGCCTCATGGCAAGCATGCTAGACATGACAACAATCACACGCATGCGATATGCTAAAGCACAAAAATGGTCACCTAGTACTCCGAAATGAGCCAAAAGAAATAAAAGAGTTAGAAAACATGCACGTTCCTAACTAATGCAACATGACTAATGCAACACATGCGATATGTAACTAATAGGCTCGGCTACTAATTATGACATGTGAATCAATTTGATAGCATGCATTTTAAACACGTATTTCAACGAAGTATGTAAACGACAATGCTTTGTTAGAATGATGAACCGAGCCTCGATGCATGCAAGACAAGTTGATGCAAACATGAAATATGCTAAATGAAACATGATGTTCTATTCTATCCATTATAAACAGATAAATGAAAGGAAGAAAGATGTTGGGTTGGAAGACATACACAAATATAACATATTTGGCCCTCGCGCAGGAGGGTTTACATGAATGCCCTAGCTAATTAATTACCTAATTAATTAACTATTACAAATCAAATGAAATAAATTAACTACACTAGCTAATTAAATAATTATAACACAAGACTAACTAGCTATTCTAACTAATTAAGTACAAATCCGCTACTCCAAGCACAACATGCTACTATTACAACATTATTTCACGGATCCCGAGAATCGAGGGATGGTTCATGCATGGATACGGGTTTCCACCTGAAAAAGCTCCCCGTTTTGCTATAGGAATGCCTCTGTTACACAGTTAGAAAATTGCACTGTTTTCCCACATTAGCCTCTGCTCTATTCTGCTGGAAAAAGGACATTGCCTACCTGGAAAAAGTGGCCGGTAACCCAGAAGTAGTGGCTAGCCGGCCACTAATAGTGGGTTGCCGTCCAGTAAAAGTGGCATGCCGGCCACTAATGTTGATTCTTTCCTGCAGCAATAGAGGACAAACAGAGCACAAACCAAAGTACTCTCAGGGGATGTTTGTCTACCCTGCCTCTCCTTATGAACAAACAGGTGAAAGGAGGGGTAGGCTCAATTCGCAAGCCATCAATCGGTGCAATTGCATTGCATGATGACTTATGAATCAAGGGACATAATTTCAATAAATGGTAAGGAAAGACCAACAAAACCTCCTCCCTATCATGGATTGATCAAGGGAAGTGGTTGACCTTGGAAACTTGAACCATTTCATCACTAACAAGTATGAAACGACTCAAGTCTCCATGTGTTCAATCAACGTCCGATTGAACACCAAATTATTTTATTATCTTGTTCCATTTTAGTCCAAGTCTTATTACTCCATTTTAATTACCTTCCATTCCTTAATTCATTTAGTCCAAAAATGAAGATTAAGTCCTCTAATGGAAAGAAGTGTCAAACAAAGGGTTGTTTTAGGCATAAGAGAGATGTCATGCCGTTGGTAATGAACCTTCGAAAAGATTAAACCATTAAGCACAACGACCTCAATCTCAAGCTTAAACAATCCATCGGTTAAAACAACTCTCAAAGAAAATGAAAAATCAAGAAATGAGGGAGGTTACAGAGATTCTTAGAGGTGAACACAAGTATGGAAAGTAAGAAATAAAGGCTATCAACTCAAATAAGTTGGTGGCTAAGGCCTAAACAACCAAGCCTATGAGGATCATTACACTACAAGCATACTATACAAACCATGAATGAAGCTAACTCATAAAAACAGTCCTAAAATAGTCCAAAAAAGTGCTGGAGTGAAGACAAAAACAACTACAACAACTAACTAAAATATTGAAGAATTAAAGCTAGCACACAAGCATAAGGAGGGGAGGCTAACCCCTCTATTTTTGGGACTTCAAAACATGATTCTTGCCTCTGAAAAACCTCTAAAAATCAGTGGTAAAAAGCTCAAAAAAAGTTGATGAGAAGGTGGGAAACACAAGGGTAAAGGCCTTAGAAACAAGGTTCAAAGAAGGGTTATCAACCCCTCAACCTTTAATGACCTTAAACCACAAGTTTCAGCCCAAAAATAAACGTTATAAAAAAACTCAAAAACAACAAGAAAAAATAGAAGACAAGTAGTGTAGAGATGATACAAAAACACTAGAATGTATACCTCTTGAATGGGGAATGATCTTTTGAGTTACAAACCACTAATTCACACTCTCAAGTGCCTCAAGAGCTAAAAACGAAAGCTTAAATAACCTCATCAAGGAACTGTCTAGGTTTGCTTTAGAGTGTTTAGGCAAAGGTTATGTAAGTTGCAAGAGAGAGAGAGAGAGAGAGAGAGAGAGAGAGAGATTGTAGAGAGAAAGAGAGAAATTTTCCAAAATTTTGCTCTCCAAAATTTTTAAATTCCAAAATTTTTCTAACCTTGAAAACAAAAGAGAGGGTCATCTATATATAGAAATATATAAGAGACCCTCAAAAATATCCTTGCAAATACAGCTGGAATGGTGCATGTATGTAGGGACATCTGGCAGAAAATATTTATTTTTTTGCACTAGTGGCTAGCAGGACACATTAGTGGGCGGCATGCCACACCAGTGGTTCTGCAGGTCCCTGGATGCACAGGCCTGAAAAAAACATTGTTTGGTCCAAAACAAGGCACAAAGTTTGTAGAGTCAACACTGAGGTTTCCTGCTGAGGAAGTCAAGCATTTGACAAGCATACATATTCATCATTGAGTGATCAATCAGTGGCGCCCAAGTCTTAAGGGCCGTCAAAAATGGGGTGTCTATAGTAAGTTAAAACACAAATTTTTTGTAAGTTGTCTCAAAAATTTTTTGAAGAACACAAAATCTTGTAAATTTTCAAGAACTCACATAAGTGATCTCAAAAGACCGCGTAAGTTAACACAAATTCGAATAAGTTATATAATCAAAGTTTAAACAATATAAAAACGTGTAAGTTTTCACGAACTCACGATGATGACAATGTGAGCGAACGATTCTCTCTCTCTCTCTCTCTCTCTCTCATTCTCTTCGTCTCCTTGGTGTTCGGAGACAATAGAATCGACATATCTAGATTTGGATCTGGATGTGTATCGTCAGAGCCGTACATCATCGTGTCGGAGTGGTGGCGGCTGAGGAGGAGGAGATCGGCAAAGGAGGAAAACCGATGGCCATGGAGGTAGAGTTGTCCTCAAGGACGAACCCATTGTAATAACCCCGACCCATGATTAACGTTAATCCATGATTTCATATGTTTAATAAGTTATTAAGATCAAATTCTAGATTAATCACATGTGTGTTGTATTATTTGTGTTTATATATGTTTAACGTAGAAAAGATCTGTTTATGTTTTCATTTCGATTTATGAATTGAAGGCTTCGTCGGCATTCGATTCAAAAATTGACTTGATTTATGTGTTAATTAGAATTTTTAGAATATTATGGTAGGTTCAATTGAAATTTGATTCGGAACGATTTAATTAGAATAATTTAATGTCTAATTGGGTATTTTGACCAACCACTTAATTAAACCATTACTTTAGCCTGTATAAGGCATTGATAGACCCTCATTCATACCTTTACACTCTCATATCTTCATTCTTAGTGATAAAAATATGAGAGAAGGAAAGAAAGGAGAAGACTTGAGCTCAACTAGGGTGATTGCTAGAGAATTTGGAGGAATTGACTTGAAGTTAGCTAGAATTTGAGTCATTGGGAAGAATCACTCAAGAACTCAAAGAATTGAGACTTGTAGGTAAGGAATTCAACCTTTGAATTGTGTAATTAACTCATTTAAGTTGTGAGTTTAGAAGAAATGAAAGATTAGTGCATGAAATGAAGTAAGGAAGTGAGAAAGAAGAAGAGTAGAGCTTGCATGTGCATTTCATGGTGATTTTTTAAGTTGATTTCAAGTAAATTCTCCATGCATGTCATATTCTCAACTTAATTATGAAACTTCATCTTGTTTTCCATCAAATTTCCTCAATTGATCATGTTTTGGAAGCTTTGAAGTCAAGAAAGTGCTTGCATGTAAGTCCATGTGTTGTTTTATAAGTTTCAAGTTTGATTTTACTCAATTGACTTACTCTTAGGCCTTGATTTTGTGTAATGATCTTTAATTCTTAATGTTTTCAAAGTTTAAATTTGTTTTCTCAAGTTTTGGGGCCAAGAGTTGTGTTTTGATGGATTAGATTCGAGTTTTGAGCAAGGAAGAGCAATCTAGAAATTCCAAAATTTTGCTCTCCACTTGAGCGTGAGATTCTGCGCTTGAGCGGCTATCTTTGTTTTTGCATCTCCACTCGAGCATGAAATGCATGCTCCCAGAAGTTTCATGTTTTTGCAGACCGCTCGAGCGGCGAGAGTTGTGCTCGAGCGGGGGCATGAGTCTCACGCTCGAGTGACCAACAAGCATTCGTCGAGCATGAAAATCACATAACCAATACTTTTTCAAAGTTTGCAGAACGCTCGAGCGGAGGAAGTTGCTGTAGACACCTCATTTTTGATCGTCCTCAAGACTTAGATGTCATCGCTTGTGCACTTAATGATTGTGTATGTTTGTGTTCATTTTGAATGCCCGAAGTCCTCGGCAGAACGCCTTGTCTTTGAGCCTCTAAACCTTATTCTTTCTATGCCTTGTTTTGGACCAAAACTTGGTGTCTAGACCTCTGGGTGACCTGTCAACCACCACCCAAGGCTGTCGGCCATGGGATGTTTTTGTCGGCGATGGGTGTGGCCGGTCGGCCACCAGTGCCTTTTTTCCAGATATTTATTGACAGCTGTGCCAGCTGTTGCACACTGAGCTGCATCTCCATACACATGTATGGTGAGATGTTTCTAAGCTCAAGGGGTGTTTTTCCATAAATAGGGGGGTTCCTCCCCCATTTTTGAGGGTTAGAAAAATTAGAGAAAAAATATCTCTCTCTCTCTCTGGCTCTCTCTCTCTCTCTTTCTCTCTCTCTCTCTCTCTCTCTCTCTTGTTATTTTGTACACATTTGCTCATAAGTCCTTAGTTTTTGCATACCAACCCTTAACCAAATATTCTGACCTTTGGGCTGAGATTACTTGGAGTCTTGTTTGAGCTGTAGAAGGTGGTTTGAGCTTGGATTATTGGCTATTTTGTGCTTTGCTTCAAAGGTATAGCACTTACCTTCTTTATACTTGTTTTGTATCTCTGTTTTACCATCTTTTCCAACTGTTTTTAGGCTGATTTTGAATTGTCAAAAACTCTATTTTTGTGACTTAAAAGTGTTGGTTTGAGGTCTCTTTGAGTTAGTGGGTGGTCCCCCCCTCTTGCTTATTTGTTTGTTAAACTTTTGTACCATTTTTTTCATCACTTTCAAATCAACTTTTTTGGGCCTTTTAACCACTGAATTTTAGAGGTTTTTCAGTGGTAAAAACCTTATTTTGAAGTCCAAAATTTGGAGGGGTTAGCCTCCCCTCCTTGTGTCTTGTTTGCATGCCTAGATAGCTTCACATGTTGGCATGTTTTTCTAGCTTAATTTAGCTTAAGTCCAGCATGTTTTTGCCTATGAAATAACTTTCTTTGGCTCTGTGTTGGCCTGGTTAGTTCAGTTGAGGCTTGTTTGGCATAGTTGTAGTGTAATTTTCTTTACTAGCTTGGTGTTTTAGGGCTTTAATCACCATTGTTGTGAGTTGATAGCATGTTTTAGTATTGTTTTGCACTTCATTTCAGCACTTAAAATCTCTGCAATCTCCCTCCACTCTTCACTCTTTTGTTTTCTTTGAAAGTGGTTTCAAACCACTTGTTTGCCTAAGTGTGAAATGGAGGTGCTACACCTAATGGTTTAATCCCTTAGGGGGTTCATTACCAACAGTGTATTGCCTCTTTCATGCCCAAACCACCTTGTGGTTTGAGCCATCTTTCCATTAGAGGACACTCACTAATGGACTTAATGGATTAAAGAATGGCTTTGGTAATTAAAATGAGTAAACAAAATTGGACAAGTAAATGCGGCACGATAAGCATTCTTTGTGTTGCATTGCATGTGTTCAAATCGGACGTTAGTTTGAACACAAGGGAAATGAGACATTTCATACTCAAAAGTGATGGAATGCGCCATTTTCCTTGGTCTCCATTGCCCTTGATCATGCATGATAGGATGATGGTCCTTTGGTCTCATTTTGCATTCATTGAACTTGCACAATTGGTTTCATAAACCATCATGCAATGAAATTGCTTGATTAATGGTTTGTAAACCCAAATTTTGTCCCTCCTTTGATCTCCCCATGAAAAGGAGAGACAATGTGTGTAAATATGTGAGAATACACTGTTTTGCTCTATCTGCTCTCTATTGTATCAAAAAAAGGAGTTCATGTCATCAGTGGCCGACCGGCCACCACTAGCAACCGACCGGCCACCATTGGTAGCCGACAAGCCCCCTGTCGGCCACCAATGAAATTTGCACAGTATGTTTCTGAGGTGGAGCAGAGGTGTTCTGGAAGTGGATAGCTTTTTTGGTGTTCAAATGTGCAAACAGAGGCTCGCAGCAACAAAACGGTGGCTTTTCGGGTGGAGAAACCGAGCATGCATGCATCCCTCATTTCCTGAGGCCGTTTAGTTAACTTGCCTAGTTAATTAGTTGTAGCTGATGCTTACAAATGTTGTAAATATTTAAGTGGATTGGTTGATTAATTTATGTTGTAATTAATTAACTTAATTGCTTTGTAATTAGTTAATTAAGTGTTGTAATATTTAATTAGCTTAGAGTAGTTAGTTAAATATTGTGTTGTAATAGTTAGCTTAGCTTAGTGTAGCTTAGCTTATTCATTCGGACCCTCATTCGCGAGGGCATAATGTTGTAATAAGTGTGCGTATGTGTGTGTATGTCTTTCAACCCCACGTCTTTCTCCCTTTTATTTAATCGCTTTTGATGGTTAGATTAGGGTCATATTTCAATTAGCATATCGCATGCTTGCATCAATTCATTCTATATTGCATGGACCGAGGCTCGGCGCACCATTCAAACTGCATCGTCATTTCGATATCTTCTTTGAATACGTGTTTAATCGCATGTTGTTCAAATCAATCCATATGCCATATCGGTAGCCGAGCCTATTAATTGCATTATTACATGTGTTGCATTAGGCATTTTGTATAAAGTTAGGATCATACATCTTTCTAACTAGTTTTTTTTTTTGACTTGGAGTACTCGGTAAGCTTTTACGCTTTAGCATACTTGCATGAGTGTGAATGTGCATATTGCCATGTTTCGCATGCTCACCATGATGCTATGTGCTTAACTGCTAAACTGCGTGAATGCTTGTGGATGAAGGCTTGTTGTTTGAATTGGAACGATTAAACAAATGTGAGTTTTAAGCCCACTTTGTTAAGTGGCAAATCATGTTTTAAGCCCACTATGTTTGGTGGCAAAATCCGTATCTTTTAAGCCCACTTGAGGTGGCAAATTCAAACCATTTTCACAAACAAACATGAGTTGAATTATTCCAAGTCTTGCAAACTAGTCTATACTTGCTTGTGCGCATCACATAGTAAAGCTAGTTTAATAACCGGAATAAGAACACATAATGTTTATAAAAATTTATATCATGATTAGTAGAGGCTGATCTTTGATCGGGCAAGCGGGGGTGCTCATTTCATGACCTTTCCCCCTCGTGCCTAAGTTCCCGAGTCGAGGCAACTTTGGTGATGACGGATACGTGGCCTTTGGCACGAGTCAGGGTTTTCCTAAATTCCCTCAAAAATAAAATATTTAGGTGGCAACTTTGTATCTAGCAAAGCAGTCCAATTTTGGCGTTATTTGATTTAAAATCGATTTTCCAAAACGATTTGTCAGATTTGGACTCTCATTGCACTTGTGAGACTAGATTCAGAACCACGGGAGTCCGAACTGTGAGGCCTTCTTTTCAAACCTTTCTGAAAGGCGAGGTGTGAGGAAAAGGCGAGTCCACAATTTCTGGCAACTCTGCTGGGGATTTAGAGAACTCGACTCGTACTCATGATCTGTTATTTTATCTACACTTATGTGTTTCTTTGCATTTGCATTTGCATTGGTGCACCTAAGTCATAGTGTTTGCCATCTGCTATTCCTGAGCGGTTTGTCGGAGGCTTGCTTGGAAAATCTTGCCAAAAGGCTGATCGGTTGCGAGCTTTGCCACGATGGGAACACGACCCTTGGAGCTGGACTACCGCTGTACCGTTTGATCCTCCTTTCACTTCTCGGTGTTAGGTGTGAGAGGTATATTAGGTGGTCTTGCTGAGGTACCTTTTTTTGACCAATCGACCTAGTTGCATATCGGAAACCATAGAGACTGTTCCAAACTAGGATATGTTGCTTACCCGAATGCAAGAATTGTTTGAAACCGCTTGTTTTGCATAGTGATCCCCTAGCTCTTGACAAAATTAGAACAGGGTAACCCTACCACATCATAGGGGTGTTTTGGCTCTCACTTGCTTGATATGTGCTTTTGGAGTGAAACTCTGCAAGAATGTATTTATCAGTTGCAAGTCAGGGTATCAATTTTGGGGTAGAAATTAGTGTTGAGTACAGTTCTCCAGCTTATGATTGCAATTGCGTGTTGTTTATGTCTGAGCCGAGGTACTGTGCGATTTTTTATTTTTGTTTCTTTGTACTTTATTTTCTTTTTGCAAGGTAGTCTTTAACTGTTGCTTCAGATGATCTTGTTACCCCCCAAGCACTCTGGAACCGAGTTAGAAGGATCTAGTCGGGGGACAACCAGTGTTTGTTTCACTCCCGTCGGTTACTAGACGGAGGAGGATTCGACAGAATTCGCTAATTCAGCAATCACCATTTACCACACCTGTGCCCAGTTAGGCCCAATCATCTACTTCTACTCCAGACAGAGGATATTCGCCAGTTCCGGCAGTTCAAAATCCTCCAGTTAACATGGAAGATATGCTTCGCCAACTCCAATAGGCTATTGAGAACATGCAGCTAGATGTTGCTTGGCAAGTTGAGACCACAGCTCGCCAAGCCGAGGTTGTAGCCCCTCAAGCAGAGGTAATAGAAAGGCTTCAGCAACAATAGCCACAACCGGCAGTGGCCTTAGCATCCCATGCACCCTCGGTAGGAGTTCCAGCACCCGGGGTCACAATCAATGTCCAAGAAAATGTGGGCATTCAGGCGGATCCTGTCCTACCTAAGAACTCCAAGGCATCGGTTTACCCGACAAAGGCGCCGTTTGAATTTGAAGTCGACCCTACTACACTGAAAGTGAGCAAGCTGGAAAAGCTCTTTAAATGGGCACAGGGCATAAATTTGATCCCTGACATAAAGGATGGCTATACTGATTCGGCAGTGATGTTGCCAAATAGATTCAAGATGCCGCATATAGACCGATTTGACGGTTCCGGGGATCCTATGGTCCATCTACGACTATTCTCTGACATCCTACGACCCATGGGTCTCACCAGACTACAGAAGCTGTTGCTTTTTGGCTGGACCCTGTCGAGTATAGCGGCCATCTGCTATGCTAAACTTGAAGACTCTGTGAAGAGAAACTGGGAGGAAATGGCTGAGGCCTTCATAGCGCAGTACTTCTACAATACTTAGATCGAGGTTACTACTCGTGATCTCGAAACAACTCGTCAGGAGCCGAAGGAGGGCTTCTCAGATTTCGTGACCCGGTGGAGGGCCAAGGTCTCTATGATGACTATCCAATTGTCTGAAAAGGACTAGATCAGAATGGTGGTCCGTAACTTGCAAGGAAGATTATTACAGAAGATGACAGTCTTGCCTTTGTCTACTTTTGCTAAGTTCCACAAAATAAGGGAGCAAATTGAGGATGCAATGAACCTGGGGCTGATAGACAGTGAGAAGGAGCAGCCCAAGAGGGCTTTCACACACAGTTCCAATGCGACTACTAGCGGTAGTACAACTGCAAGGCCTTCAGATGTGAATACTGTCACTACCACACCCAAGACCGCCAACCCCTTTGCCATCACGTCCAATACAACTTCCCAAACCTCAAGCCATCAGGTCCGAGGCCAGAGGGTCTTCACACCACTCTATATGTCCTTATTTGCAGCCTTGAGGGTCTTGATAAAAAAAGACATCTAAAGCCATTAGAACAATGCCCATTGCCCGATCCTCTCCCACCGAAACACAACCCGGCCAAATATTGTGCTTTTCACCAATAGCATGGTCATGATATTGATCAATCCTTTAGACTGCGTCATGAGATTCAAGATCTCATTGACAATAAGGTGATAGCACCTCTTGAAAAACCCATCATCACTACAAATCCTCTCTCACCACATAACCAAGCCCCTCTACCCCGGCAAATAAACCTCATCCATGCACTGGCCGTCCCTTACGACCCCAGTATATACATCACCCCTTTCCACCTACCTAAACCGGCATTATTCATCTTGGAAAGCACAGATTTGTGCATGATGAACACGTCCACATCCCAACCCAAACCTGTGGTGGTGATCGTGGTAGATGAAGGCAGGGTAGCCTTGGTGGAGAATGGGAATGTCAGTTCAGTGCCTAAGGGCTCCATGGATTTATCTGAGAAGGAATATAACCCATGTCATTATATTGTGCCGACCAATCAGGCCAAACCATAGGTGGAGTTGCCAACAGGAACGAAGGTCAATGTGGTTCGGGAGGATGGCCCAAGTCAGGGGTTAGATGACCTAGCCGACTTGGAGGAAGACATTAACAATCTGCAGTTCTTCGATGAGCAAGATTCGCGAGATGTGCACATTGACTGGTTCGATCTGAACGGGTCGACAGACAACTCTGGGTGGCTTAGTGATGAACCTGATGTGGATAAGAGACTACAACCAAAGTTGGAAGAGCCAGAAGTAGGAACTGCTATGAAGGCTGGAAGGGCCGAGGACAAGGAAAATTTCTGGAGAGCACCGGTATTAAGAATTTAGCTCAGGAATCGGGTATTGTTAGCACTGCTGATACGAAACAAGAAGCCACACTGAAGCTGTTTGAACAAGAAAGGGATGAGAATAGTCAGAGAGCTGGAAAAGCCAAACACCCTGCGGGGGATGACTGTGATGTAAGAGTAATTACAATGGAACCGGACAATTGCCTGTCGGTTGTCGGAGGAGTATGGTGGGAAGATGATGATCTGTATCTTGCCCACACCAACGAGGATTGGGGACAAGACCTACCAGACGACACTTGGTACTCTGAGAAGGTGGATCATATGACTAGAAGTGGGCGGTACTTCAAGCCCCCACACTTAGACCAACCCGAAGCATCTAGGAAAGATAAGGAAGCTGAAAAGCAGAAGGAAAAACTGTTAGAGGAAGAGGCTGTGCTGAAACAGTTGAATATTCAAGCAGACATATCTATCTGGGGGTTGTTTATGGCTTCGCGAGTACACAGGCAAGCTGTATTGTCGACAATGGATAAAGCCAAACTGTCTATCGACACAACTCCAGAGCAACTAGTGGGACTTGTCTTCCCAAGAGGTGCTTTGCCTGCTTTGACCTTCTCGGATAAGGAATTTCCGCCCGAAGGCTTTGCGCATAACAAACCTCTATACATCTCAGTTGAGTGTAGAGAGAAGTGGGTGCCAGTTGTATTGATTGACACTGGGTCTGCAATCAATATTTGTCCATCTCGTACAGCCTATGTTATTGGTTTGAAGCCAGCGGATTTTGTACCAATGGCCTAGGTGATCCGAGCTTACGACAACCAAGCAGAGAAGTGATGGGAACAGTACAAGTCAAAATACAAGTTGGCCCGGCTCAACAGGATATTGAGTTTCATGTCCTAGATGTTCCGGCTACTTTCAACCTGTTACTTGGGTGACCCTGGCTGCACCAAGTAAAACCTGTTTCTTCCACCTTGCATCAAATGCTGAAGTACCCTCTTGGAAAGGGGGTAGCCGTTGTGTTTGGGAATCCATCTATACATCCTCTGCCAGAGGTTACTACACCCGTACTAGAGATTGTACATGGCGAGGAGGATGTTTTCCTATCTGGTTTTACCTTGGCTGAGGCCCGGGTGGTACAAAATATCTTGGCTGTTGATGAGGGCTTATATGTTAGTGCTTAATCAGTGTATCTCATGAACAAGCTACAACATATACCCGGGATGGGATTAGGAAAGAGCAGCCGGAAGGGCGTTACTGTACTGGCTGAAGTGCCACATAACCCTCATACCTTTGGTCTTGGCTATACGCCCACCAAAGAGGACTGGGTGAGGAAAGGCAAGGAAATGGCTGGAAGAGCCAGAGCAAAGCAAAACAAAGCAGGAAGTACTACGAGCTTGTGCACCGACCAATTCGGGGAACCCTGAATGGTTATTTTGTTCGGGAGGGGGAAGACTTCTCATTCTGTGGTTTCCCCGAACCTTGGTTCAACTCTGAGAAGCATTATGTTCCCGGCTTTGAGATCTTCTTTAATCTACAACTACAAGAGTATGAAGCCACAGAGGAACAGACTAAATTAATTGTTGGGGCTGAATAGAGCATAGAAAATGATACGGATAGAAGTGAACTTGAGATAAGAGTAGCACTAGCATGTCTCTTTTCGGATCCTCAGATAAACCTGGAGAGCTTGAGGGATGACCTAACCGTTTCCATGATTGGAGACCAATCAGGTGTGGACCCTTCCGGTGGTATTCTGGATACATCTAACGCACCGTCCCTCACTTGGCAGCTGGAGGAGGGCTTCCTGTCCAATAGCTCTGAGTCAGGTAGTGAACCAAAATCTGATTCCACAGAGTCTGTGGAGTCGGAATCAAATTCTGGTTCGTCTGAGTCTGGGTCCGGTATTCCTGGGGTTGATAACCCGAATGCCGAGGTTTGGTCCAGGTTGTCTTTTTTCTTTTCTTTTGAGTCGGTTGTAACTGAGGAAATGGATGAGTTGGATCTTTTGAATGTAAATACCACTGCAGTTTCTGAGTACTTCTCTGTGCCACTTGTATATTGCATTGATCATGACTTTCAAAATTTTAATGAAAATGACAAGGAAGGAATTCCTGTAGTTTTGAAACATTTGATTAATTGAGAGGAGAAGAGGTTTGTAAAACCCCTTGTTGATGAAATCATTTCAATTAATATGGGTACTAAGAAGGATCCGCGTCTGGTCCAGATTGGGGTCTACGTTGTCTTCGGAGGAGTGCGAGCGCTTAGTCACTTTATTAAAAGATTTCAAAGATGATTTTGCGTGGTCCTACAAAGACATGCCTGGAATCAATCCTGAGATTGTACGGCATCGGATCCCTCTTGACCCCGATGCCCGACCCATCAAATAGAAGTTGCGGAGAATACACCTGGATTGGGCTTTAAAGATTAAGGAAGAGGTCACCAAGCAGATAGACGCAGGGTTTTTGCTAGTATTTGAGTATCCGACTTGGTTGGCCAACATCGTTCCGGTGCCGAAGAAAGATGGCAGAATTCGGGTGTGTGTGGATTTTAGAGATCTGAACAAAGCTAGTCCGAAGGACGTCTTTTCTTTACTGCACATCGATGAATTGGTGGACTTCACCGCAGGCCATGCGTTGCTTTTCTTCATGGATAGATTTTCTAGGTATAACCAGATACTGATGGCACCCGAGGATAGAGAGAAAACTGCCTTCACCACGCCGTGGGGAACCTACTGCTATAGGGTGATGCGATTTGGGTTGAAGAATGCTGGGGCTACCTATCAACGGGCTGCAACCACAATTCTACATGACATGATCCATAAAGAGGTTGAGGTGTATGTGGATGACATGATTGTCAAGTCCAAAGAAAGGGAGGGCCACTATACCGCCTTGAAGAAATTCTTTCAACGGATCAGAGAATGTCGGTTGAGGCTAAATCCATAAAAGTGCACTTTTGGCGTAACTGCAGGAAAAATACTAGGATTCTTGATTATGCAAAGGGGCATCGAGGTTGATCCTTCCAAAATCAAGGCTATTCTAGAAATGTCACCACCAAGGACTGAAAAGGAGGTACGAGGCTTTCTAGGTAAAGTGCAATTCATAAAACGATTTATTTCAAAATTAACCTTGACTTGTGAACCACTATTTGGTCTCCTCAAGAGAGGAAAGAAATTCTAATGGGATGATCGATGTCAGTTCGCTTTTGAGCAGATCAAACAGTTTCTTTAGATTCCGCCTGTGTTGTTGCCACCAGAGCCGGGGAAGCCGTTGATTCTGTATCTGTCAGTAACGGACACAACGATGGGATGTATGCTTGCTCAAGAATCTGAGGATAGGGTGGAGAAAGCCATCTATTATCTGAGTAAGAAAATGCTGGACTATGAGACCCGTTACACCCCACTGGAGAAGGCTTGCTTAGCCTTGGTATGGGCTACCAGGAAGTTGAGGCACTACTTGTTAGCTCACTCCATAATTCTGGTTTTGAGATTAGATCCCATCAAATATCTCTTCGAGAAACCCGTGCTTGCGAGTAAGTTAGCCCGTTGGTTGTTTCTTCTCTCCAAATTTGATTTGAAATATATGACTCGCAAGTCTATTAAGGGGAGATCGGTAGCTGAGTTCCTGGCAGATCACCCAGTGGAAGGGGATGAAGCAGTAGAATACCTATTCCCAGATGAGGCTATTCTGCAAGTCGAGGAAGAGATTTGGACAATGTACTTCGACAAAGCGTCTAACCAATACGGTTATGGGATAGGGGTGTTGCTGATAGCACCCAACAATTCCTATATATCCTTAGCCTTCAAACTCTGGTTCAAAGTATCCAACAACGAAGCAGAATACGAAGTGTGTATCGCTGGTTTGGAAGCCACCCTAGAACTAGGGGCAAAAAGGTTGGACGTCATTGGGCACTTGAACCTGGTTGTGTCTCAAGCAAAAGGAGACTGGAAGGTCAAAGAAGAAAAGATGAAGATCTACCACCAAAACTTGGACGTTCTGATTCCTAGGTTTGAGAAGCTAACCTTTACTCATCTTCTAAGAGAGAACAACAGGTTTGCTAATTCTTTAGCAACTCTATCTTCTATGATAGACATCCCGTTGGGAGTCCGGATGTGTCCGATCATTATTGAACAGAGGTACACGCCGGCCTACGAGTTGATCACCGTAACAGATGAAGTTCAAGATCAAAACCCCTGGTATTATGATATCTGGAACTTCTTGGAAAATGAGGTTTACCCACTAGAGGCAAATGCCAAAGATAAGAGGGCAATATGGCGGATGGCCATTCAGTTTATCATCTGCGGGAGTAAGCTGTATAAAAGGGGTCATCTGGGAATGTACAAGCTGTGTGTTGACGCATAAAAGTCGAAACGCTTAATGGAGGCCATCCATGGGGGAGAGTGTGGAGCGCACGTGAGCAGAGTAATGCTAGCCCGAAAGATTCTTAGGCAAGGTTACTATTGGTCTACCACAGAGGAGGATTGTATTGGTTTTGTTCGGCGATGCCACAAATGCCAAATTCATGCCAATCGCATGAATATCCCGCTGTCGAAGCTGTTCAACATGACTTCACCATGTCCTTTATCAGTCTGGGAAATTGACATCATTGGGGCAGTTACACCGAAAGGGTCAAATGGGCATGAGTACATTCTGGTGGCAATTGATTATTTCACGAAGTGGGTGGAAGCTCGGTCTTATGCAGTGTTGAAAGCAACGCATGTGGCTAAGTTCATCCGCAACAACATTATTTGCCATTATGGAGTCCCGAATGAGATCATTTCAGACAATGGCTCCCATTTCAAAAGAGAAGTGATCGACTTGTTGGAGAAATACAACGTGGCTTTTCATAAGTCATCCACATACCGGCCGCAAACCAACGGAGCTGTTGAGGCCGCCAACAAGAACATCAAGCACATTTTGCAGAAAATGGTCGAGACTTACAAGGACTGGCCAGACAAATTACCATTTGCTCTCTAGGGCTACAGAACTTCAATTTGGACATTCACTGGGGCAACTTCGTACTCTTTGGTTAATGGGATGGAGGCTGTTCTGCTGATCGAAATAGAGGTTCTGTCGCTGCGGGTTATAGTTGAGTGCCAGATAGTAGAAGCAGATTAATAGCAGAGGAGGTTTGAAGAACTAATGTTGTTCGATGAGAGGAAGCTGAGAGCACTGTACCACGTTCAAGGATATCAATGTAGGATTCCCAGGGCTTTTAACAACAAAGTTAAGTCTCGGAATCTTAAGGAAGGGGATTTGGTGCTGAAAGACAACCGAGCTCCCATCCACGACCCTAGGGGCAAGTTTAGACCCAATTGGATTGGTCCTTACATTATCAAAGCTATTTGGTAGGGTGGAGTTGTTATTCTTATGGACCTGGATGGCCTAGAATTTCCCCAATCGATCAACATGGACAAGTTGAAGAAATATTACCCTTGAGAGGCTCGCTAGGCCGAAAACCCGGAAGGGCGACCTAGGCAAAAGTTAGAGCACAAAAAATTAGAAAAAAGAAAAATTGAGCTCGCAAGGTTGAAAACCCAAAAAGGGCAGCCTTGGCAAAAGTTAGAGCGCAAAAGGAGAACGTTAATACTCGAGTGAAGCCGAACGGAACTACGTAAGGCCTGATTCCCATCTTCGGGATACGTAGGCAACTTCATTCCGAAGTTCGGCCGTAAACACCTCCAAATCAAATGTGTCCATATGTTTGATCAAGGCATCCTTGTTTATTCGTTATTCAAAAGATTAGTTGTGATCCTTACCCTGAGCGAAGAGCTGACTACAGTGCTGAGCAGTGCTACTTCAGTCAAGGGGCAATTTTCCATTTATGGATATGGCGTTGTACATCTCAAGGATAGATTTCATGTGTGTCAAGTTGCGATCCTTATTGAAAATAGTTTTGAAAAGTTTTGATAAAAGTTGATTTTGTTCGAATTAATCTTTTTACAACTTAGACCATTTTTGGACCAAAAGGAAAATTTTTAGTGCCCACAACTTCAATTTCATTGATTTCAATACAAAGTTCTCTAACTCTCGATACAAATCAAAGTTGCTTTTATTACATTCAAAAAGAAAACTTGAAAAGTTAGATCAAAGCAATAAACTTGGGGCATAGATGAGTCAGGTGTTCCTGCGTCCCCTCCCCGAGCTCGTAGAAGCTTCAGATGCTAGAGTAGGCCCAGCTTGCACCTCATCTTCAAGCCAAGCCAAGCACTCGCCAGAAAGTGCGCAGTTAAAACTAGGGGTGGGAGCCAGAAGTTCTCTCGTCCTCCAAGCAGTGGGATATCGAGCCAATTGTGAACCTCGGATTGGGAATGAAGCCGGGTACTCTACCCCCTCTTCTGGGCAAGTCTGGTCGTGTCCAAACTGACGCCTGAACCGGAATGGAAAATAGAACACACAGTGTATCAAGCCAATCAGCTGAATGCCGGGTTGCCGAGCCATGCTGTAGCTCATTTTGGGCAGATCAAACCAGGGGCAATGCCAAGCAATATCAGCAGCAGACCTGTTGCACATCCAATGGCACTACCATCCCTCGTTCGGGAAATCAACTAGCTATTGGCGAAAGAAATAGCCTCGTGCTGAATATGCAGAGCAAGAATCCACTACTTTCAACCTATCCATGAGCCATATCTGGGGAGGGATTAAAGAAAAGAGAGATAAAAGAATAGAGAGATATGCGTTGAGAGAAAAGTGAGAAAAGGGCTTTGAGAGAAAAACAGAGCATAAGAGCCGAGTGATGTGAGAAACACATGTTGGAAGGGATGGGAAACATTACCTGAATAAGTAGTGGACTTCCTGCGAATTTGGTTGTCTCTCGTTGATGAAAGGCGTCTAGGCCCATCAAAGTCTCGGCCAGTACCAAGCCAATGCAACTCTTGCCCTCTTTCAAACCTTGGGCCACCTCAACTAGCCGAATGCTAAATCCTCTGGAACTAGGGGCAAGGAGAAAATGTGCTAGCATGCACAAACAAAGGGCATGCTGCCGAAAACTCTACCAAAGACGATCGCCGCGGTCACCAGTGTCAGAAAATCGATGAATGAGGCTGAGAATATCCAGCTCTCCATTGTGAACCAAGGATTGAGCCTCATGTAAAGTGAGCCCACACATCCTTCCTAAAGCTTGGACATGACCAAAACGGGACTGGGGCAAGATTTCCTCATCACACCGGGATTCTATCAAAACTCGAAATTCTTCAATTATCGGACATAGCTCTTCTCCCCCGAGGCTAAAAACATGTGTAATCGGGTTCCAACACCTAACCGTGACGTGAAGGAATAGAAAACACAGCGGATAACGACTTAGCGAGAATAGTGCATTTATCCCAAAACTCCGAAAATTCACTTTTTTCGAGCCATCTAAAGTTACAATCCAATTTGAGAGTTTTTTGGTAAAGAATGGCTCCATTTGTGGTAAAAACAAAGCTGGAATGAAGAAACTTCAAAGTCCCAACTTTTATAGAAGATAAGGCACTGAGTGGAAGACAGATGGCAACAATCTGGAGGTCCCGCACGCTAATGGCCGACTGGCTAGTGGTGATGGCCGACCGGCCAGTGGTGATGGCCGACAACCACCTTTTGTAGCCAACCGGCCACCACTGGTGGCCGACAACCACCTTTTGTGGCCGACAACTTTTGTTCATGGCCAACAGCATTCTCTTCTGTCCTGTGGTCTTCTTGTGTGTTGGGAGTGATGAGAATCTGTGTTTTGTTCTGCTCTTTGTGCATTGTGTTGTCCTGTTTTAGTTAGTTTTGTTGAGATGTTTTATTTCAATTTGTTTATCGAGTTGTATTTATCCCGTTTTGATTATTGAGTTGTATTTGTCTTGTTTATCGAGTTGTTGTATGTTGTGTGTTGTTTATCAAGTTGTATATTACTTGATTATGTATCGAGTTGTACATTGTTTTTCTTGTTTTGTTGGTAGTCAGTTCATTACCTGATTAAGAAGGTTGTGCCAATACAAGGCTCAATTTCCATCAATCAAGTTCACTCTCATTTTTATGCAATGTGGTGCTCGTGCGGTGCTCAGAATGCAAAACACAACACTTTTTCGTACAAAAAGACTGGTTTTCATTCCGATCACGGTTACTTTTTCACAAAAGGAGTACAAGTTTTTAAAGCAAATAAAACCTGTCTAAAGCTGTACAAAGTGCTAACACTACTAGCAAAAACAAACTAAGCAAAAATATAGAAAATCAACGCCAGCTATCTCAGTCTCGAGAAGCCCTCTTCGTCCTCTGTTCAGTGTGAAAGCAAATGATGTGTGATACCCCTGTTCCATAATATGCTAAATTGGTCCTTAATTTGTATATGGTTATGTGTTTAACATGATTCTGTGTGCCATTTTGAATTCATATCTGTTCACCGTAGGAATATCTGTTTGAATAATCTGCTTTGGAAATTAAATTGAAAGCCTTATCGGCCACAGAACCCAAAATTGATTACGCCATTGTAATTGGCATAATTTTTAGAGCCTACGGTGAAATTTAATTAGGAATTGATTCTGGTCGGATTAAACTGATTAAATTGATGATCTGAATGCCCTATTATTTTATATTAGAATAAAATGTTAGTGGGGCTTGTTGGATGTTAGCATATACTCTCCTTTAACTCTATTCAACTCAAACATCTGAGTTATACACTTGAGAGAGAGAGAGAGTGTCACGCCCCAAACCAGCCCCTAAAAGTTTGGGCATGACCTAAGCAGAAACAGACAGAATAACCTGTATAGTATAACATTTGGGGGCCTGAACGGAAGCATTAAATTTAAAACGACATCTAGAAATATCCATTGAGCAACTATCGACAAGCCAGGACCATCTTAACATTGAACATAAAGTAACATGCACACAAAATGAGGTTACATAAACATTTACAATCCAGCCCAGGTCTTAGGCATACAAAACAATAAATACATATCCCTGACCAGCAATGTGGATACCAAAAGTTACATATACAAAGTAAACTGATCTAATATGTAAGGGTTTCCTCCAGTGCCTGGTTATCCTTAGGCTGACAAAAATGCATGAAGTGTGCTAGGTCGGCTCCTCAAGCTGGTTCCTACAGAATCAGACAAAATTACAGAATGAGACAAGCTCAGTGAATAGTAGCGCGTAATAATAAAATCACAATGTACAGTAGTATATGTATCAAAACCAAATACTGAGATAACAGATTGGCCTATTAGCCCAGATAGCCTTGCGGCACAGATAGCCTTTCGGCTCAGGTAGCCTTGCGGCACAACAGGTAGCCTTGCGGCACAACAGGTAGCCTTACGGCACAGATAGTCTTTCGACTCAGGTAGCCTTGCGGCACAGATAGTCTTTCGACTCAGGTAGCCTTGCGACACAACAGGTAGCCTTGCGGCACAACAGGTAGCCTTATGGCACAGATAGTCAAATATGGTGCTCACATTTCAGTTCCAGATTAACACATGAGTTATGATCTTATCTTACAGAAAACAGATACATAAATATATGTATAATGCACTATTACTCACAGTGTTGTGGTGGCGTATGAGTTCCTTCTGGAGTGTGCCCTGCACACAACAAAACTAATAAATTAGTATTCTTTTTCTTTAAAATCGATTCATATGCCTCCACACTTTTATAAAGTTATAATCTCTTAAGACCCACCAGAAAAGAATATTCTAATAACACCAAAGAGTCAAACACAAAAAACTGAACAAAACATATTTTCTTGCTGAAACAGTCCTCCGCTCGAGCGTAACTTTGTCCGCTCGAGCGGACAGTGTAGTGCTGCCAAAATACTGGATGGTCAATTTTTACGCTCGAGCGTACATATCCCCCGCTCGAGCGGACAGGGTAAATTTCAGAAAACTGCTGGGAGGTGTATTTTCCCGCTCGAGCGGCCCTGACCCCCGCTCGAGCGGACGTCGACCCAAATTCAGGGCAGCCCGATTTTCAAGCCAAAATTCATCATTCAAACTCAATTTTTATGAAATCAAGGGTCAAATTCAAGCAATACATTCACCTAACAACACCAAAACATGAATTAAAGCTTAATCACATCAAGTTAGACCAAATTAGAGGCTTTAACAAGTCAATATTTCCACAAATCCCATCCAATGTTCCAAGTATATTCAAGTTCTACAAATTCAACAAGCATAGCACATAGTAGTAACACATTGGCATGGATTAATGCTATAGAAACAAAGATTGATGTCCAAAGTGTCAAGGCACCAAATCAATGAGAAACCCTAATGGATCAAACATAGATTATCCATGAACCAACACAAGCATGAGATGAAATTCTTGAGAAGTTAAACTAGAAATTTGGTTACCTTAACCTCAATCTCCCAATTCTACCAATGGATGAGCTTCTTTGGTGAGTCAAATTTATTTTCCCCCAATTCTTCTCCTTCAACTCTCACGTTCCTCTCTTCCTTTCTTTCTCAAAGTAAGCCACGTTTTTGATCTCAACTCAACAAGTCTTAGATAGATATAACAATATATATATAAGGCATAAAAGACGAAAATCAATCGCTTTAGGGTGCCGAAATAAAAATTTCACAGAAAATCCCCTTATAGCTTAAAAATCATGTAGATTCCAAATATCAAATCAATTTCTGCAAATTAAATCTCTAAGATGTTCAATTTCCATTTTAAGTGATTCAAGTGTAACAGATACGTTCTAGTTCAACAGATAGAAACTCATATTTCTAAGTTCCATGCTCTTTTACTATATTTTCACATAGATTTTCACAATAACATTCAAAGACACAGAACAGGAGATTAAAAGACAGCAGAATCAGATATGAGGGCCGGGGTATTACACTCTCCCCCCTTATTCAAGTTTGGTCCTCCAAACTTGCTTTTACCTTAGGACGAAAACAGATACGGATATTGATTTTGCATTTCATCCTCTTTTTCCCAGGTTGCCTCAGTTCCGTAGTGCTCTTGCCACTCCACTTTTACCATTGGAATTTCCCGGTTCCGTAACTGTTTCACCTGACGATCCAGAATTCGAAGCGGTTTTTCTTCATATGTTAACCTGTCGGTTAGCTCAATCTGATGATAGTCAATAATATGGGATGGATCTGGAAGGTACTCTCGGAGCATAGAAACATGGAATACATTATGAACCTGACTCAGATGTGGCGGAAGGGCGACTCGGTAAGCTACTGTCCCAACTCTCTGTAAAATCTGAAAGGGACCGACATATCGGGGTGTTAGCTTACCCTTCTTTCCAAATCTTGGGTGGCCTTTCATTGGGGTGACTTTCACAAAGACATGACTGTTCTCATCAAATTCCAAATTCCTTCGTCGGTTATCTGCGTAACTCTTCTGCCTGCTTTGAGCAGTTTTCAGCCTTTCTCGAACAATCTTCACTTTCTCAGTAGTCAATTGAACAATCTCTGGCCCTAACAAAGGCCTATCACCTACCTCAGCCCAGCACACTGGTGAGCGACACGGTCTCCCATACAGAGCTTCATAAGGTGCCATTTGAATACTCGAATGGTGGCTATTATTATACGCGAATTCAATCAATGGTAGATGAGTCTCCCAACTCTCTTGAAAATCCAGAACACACATTCGAAGCATATCTTCTAACGTCTGAATCGTCCTTTCGGACTGTCCATCGGTTTGAGGATGGAAAGCTGTACTGAACTTCAATTCTGTACCCATTGCATTCTGTAGACTCTGCCAAAACCGTGACACAAATTTTGGATCTCTGTCCGACACAATTGAAACCGGGACTCCGTGAAGCCTTACAATTTCATCTATATAGAGCAAAGCAAGTTTGTCGGCGTTGTATTGGGTCTTCACAGGCAAGAAATGGGCGGATTTGGTTAACCGGTCAACAATAACCCATATCGAATTCATACCCCGAGGCGTCCGTGGTAACCCCACTACAAAATCCATCGTTAGGTGTTCCCATTTCCACTCCGGAACTGGAAGGGGTTGTAACAACCCTGCAGGTTTCTGATGTTCTGCTTTAACTTGCTGGCACTGCAAACATTTAGACACAAACTTTGCAATTTCCCTCTTCATACTTGGCCACCAGAAATGTTGTTTCAAATCTTGGTACATTTTGGTACTTCCTGGATGTATTGAGACTCTCGAGGCATGTGCTTCTTCCATCAACTTCCGTTTAAGTTCTACCACATTAGGGACACACACCCGATTCTGAAATTTAAGCACGGAATCTGTCAAAGTAAATCCCAGTTTCGGTTTTGTCTCCATTTCACTACATATTTTCTTGAGGGCGTCGTCCTCCATTTGACGTATCTTGATCTCCTCCAGTAATGCCGGTTGAGCCATCATTGCCGCTATTGTTGCTCTTTGCCCAGGTAATAGTAAGTCAATTTCCATCTTATTCAGATCCCCTATCAATTCCTTACTTTCTGTCAATAGACTCGCCAGTATTCCCATATTTTTCCGACTGAGTGCGTCTGCTACCGTGTTAGCTTTGCCAGGATGGTAGTGAAGTTGCAAATCATAGTCTTTAATAAGTTCTAGCCACCGCCGTTGGCGCATATTCAACTCCTTTTGGGTGAAAAGGTATTTGAGGCTTTTATGATCAGTATAAATATCACAAGAAGTCCCATACAGATAATGTCGCCAAATCTTTAACGCAAAGACAACTGCTGCCAATTCAAGGTCATGTGTGGGATAACTTTTCTCATGGGGTTTAAGCTGGCGAGAGGCGTAGGCGATAACTCTTCCGTTCTGCATAAGAACACAACCCAGTCCCTTATGTGAAGCGTCACTGTAAATTACAAATCCCTCGTTACCAGATGGTAATGCAAGAATCGGGGCTGTAGTTAACTTCGTTTTTAATTCCCGGAAAGCAAATTCTCTCTGTTCAGTCCATTCAAATGCAATGCCCTTCTTCGTTAGCTGCGTAAGTGGTACAGCAATCTTAGAAAAGTCTTGGACAAATCTCCGATAATAACCTGCTAGTCCCATAAAACTGCGCACTTCAGTTACATTAGTCGGGGTTGGCCAGTTTACAATTGCCTCAATCTTACTTGGATCAACGGAAACTCCTTCTTTAGTTATGACATGTCCCAGAAATGCCACTTCGTGTAGCCAAAATTCACACTTCTTCAGTTTTGCGTACAGCTTCTTTTCTCGGAGAGTTTGGAGGATTCGACGAAGATGAGTCTCATGAGCCTCTACATTCCCAGAATAAATAAGGATGTCATCTATAAAGACCACTACAAACTCATCCAGATAAGGTTTGAAGACTCGGTTCATCAGATCCATAAATGCTGCTGGTGCGTTTGTAACCCCGAAGGGCATAACCAAAAATTCATAATGACCGTAGCGGGTTCGGAAGGCTGTCTTCTCGACATCTTCGGCTTTGACTTTCAATTGATGATACCCGGACCGCAAATCAATCTTGGAGAAAACCTGTGCCCCTTGTAACTGATCAAATAAATCATCAATTCTCGGTAAAGGATACTTGTTTTTGATCGTTACTTTATTAAGCTCCCGGTAATCTATGCATAAACGAAGTGTCCCGTCTTTCTTCTTCACAAACAGGACTGGTGCACCCCAGGGAGAGACACTCGGACGAATAAACCCTTTATCCAATAAATCTTGAAGCTGACCCTTCAATTCCTTCATTTCTGCTAATGCCATTCGATACGGAGTTTTAGAAATGGGTTGAGTTCCAGGTAATACATCAATTGTGAACTCAATTTCACGGTCCACTAACTCTCCCGGCAGTTCTTTTGGGAAGACATCCGGAAAGTCACAAACAACCGGAATCGCATCAATATTTTCATTCTCTACTGGGCCTCCCAGAACATTACACAAATACCCCCGACATCCTTTTTGAATCAATTTGTAAGCCTTAGCTGCAGAGATCACATACGGTGGTGATGTCACTTCTTGACCCTGAAAAATAGTTTCTGACTGACCCGGAGGGTGGAATTTAATTTGTTTCATTAGGCAATCTATAGTAGCCCCGTATTCTCCCAACCAATCCATCCCCAAAATAATATCAAATGAAGTCATATCAAGTGGGACTAAATTAGCATATACACGAGCATTTCCAATGAGAATTTCACAAGTAGGATAGACAGAAGTACAGATCAAGGAAGTCCCCATAGGCGATGTAACACGCAACACATAGGCTAATTCTATTTCAGGTTTATCTAAGTTCTTTGCAAATTGCTTTGACACAAAAGAGCAGGTAGAGCCAGAATCAAACAAAACATAAGCAGAGTGGCCATAAACTGTAAATGTACCTGACACCACTGTTGTTGCATTCTGTATATCTCCCGGAACCAACGCAAATACCCTACCTTGCTTCATGGTGTCCTTGTTATTATTTGGTTTGACAGTTGATTTGGCACTAGGAGTCGGTGTAGACCCAACTGAACTTGTGGCGGCCTTACTACCGGGTTGTTGATTCCTTTGTGGGCAGTCCCTAATCAAATGTCCTGTTTTTCCACACCGGAAACAAGCTCCAGTCAACCGATGACAAACCCCACGATGTTTCAACCCACATTCCAGACACACAGGAGTCGAATTCTGAGAAGCTGTACTGGTGAAGTTTCCTGAATTCTGCTTTTTATTTGGTGAAGTGGTTGATCCCTTAGACCATTGAGTATTTTGCCTCTTCCCTTTCCATTCAGAAATCCGAGTCTGAGTAGCCAAATTTCCTTCTGCGATGACAGCCCGCTCCAAGACATCAACGTACGTCGGTAACTTCAACACATTGATCCGATCCTGAATGGCATTCCGCAATCCTCCCTCGAATTTCCGCGCCTTTTTGTACTCTGTGTCTACCATGTGAGGTGCAAACCGAGCTAGTTCTGCAAACTGGGCTTCATACTCAGCTACAGTTTTGTTTCCTTGTCTCAATGTTTCGAACTCAGTCACTTTCTTGTCTCGCATACTCTGAGGAAAATATTTGTCATAGAATAACACCAAGAACCTGTCCCAAGTCAACCCCGGATGCATTGTTCTGGTAAGCATCCACCACCTCCGTGCTTCCTCTTCAAGCGTGAAAGCAGCAAGCTGCACTTTCTGAACTTCAGTACAAGGGAAGACTTCGAATAATTTCTCTATCCCCAGCACCCATGCCTCCGCCTTCATTGGTTCAATCCCTCCTTTGAACGAAGGTGGTTTCATCTTTTTAAACTCCCGCGTAAGTGTGATGGTACGGTCCTCAGCGTGAATATCCTGCATTACAGGTGGGGGTACTGGCGGGGGTGGTGGCTGAGGTTGTTGTTGCTGTTGCTGTTGCTGTTGTTGTCGTAGAGTTTCAGCCATATCTCTCATCATTCTTTCCATCCTATCCAACCGTACCGAGGTAGCATCTTCTGGCTCATCAGCCCTTGTTCTCACCATAGTCTACAAAACAAATCATTATACCATACACAAAGGTGTACAAGAAAGTCAAATCGTTAGCATTAGGGTTAGCAGAAATCATATCACGTTGCTATCATTCCTACCTTCCTGTATGATGCCTACTACACTAGACATCCTAACGCTCAATGGATCAGTGTGTGAGATAGCAACTCGTGCTCTGATACCACTTGTCACGCCCCAAACCAGCCCCTAAAAGTTTGGGCATGACCTAAGCAGAAACAGACAGAATAACCTGTATGGTATAACATTTGGGGGCCTGAACGGAAGCATTAAATTTAAAACGACATCTAGAAATATCCATTGAGCAACTATCGACAAGCCAGGACCATCTTAACATTGAACATAAAGTAACATGCACACAAAATGAGGTTACATAAACATTTACAATCCAGCCCAGGTCTTAGGCATACAAAACAATAAATACATATCCCTGACCAGCAATGTGGATACCAAAAGTTACATATACAAAGTAAACTGATCTAATATGTAAGGGTTTCCTCCAGTGCCTGGTTATCCTTAGGCTGACAAAAATGCATGAAGTGTGCTAGGTCGGCTCCTCAAGCTGGTTCCTACAGAATCAGACAAAATTACAGAATGAGACAAGCTCAGTGAATAGTAGCGCGTAAAATAATAAATCACAATGTACAGTAGTATATGTATCAAAACAAATACTGAGATAACAGATTGGCCTATTAGCCAGATAGCCTTGCGGCACAGATAGCCTTTCGGCTCAGGTAGCCTTGCGGCACAACAGGTAGCCTTGCGGCACAACAGGTAGCCTTACGGCACAGATAGTCTTTCGACTCAGGTAGCCTTGCGGCACAGATAGTCTTTCGACTCAGGTAGCCTTGCGGCACAACAGGTCCTTGCGGCACAACAGTAGCCTTGGGCACAGATAGTCAAATATGGTGCTCACATTTCAGTTCCAGATTAACACATGAGTTATGATCTTATCTTACAGAAAACAGATACATAAATATATGTATAATGCACTATTACTCACAGTGTTGTGGTGGCATATGAGTTCCTTCTGGAGTGTGCCCTGCACACAACATAACTAATAAATTAGTATTCTTTTTCTTAAAATCAATTCATATGCCTCCACACTTTTATAAAGTTATAATCTCTTAAGACCCATCAGAAAAGAATATTCTAATAACACCAAAGAGTCAAACACAAAAAACTGAACAAAACATATTTTCTTGCTGAAACAGTCCTCCGCTCGAGCGTATCCTTGTCCGCTCGAGCGGACAGTGTAGTGCTGCCAACATACTGGATGGTCGATTTTTACGCTCGAGCGTACATATCCCCCCGCTCGAGCGGACAGGGTAAATTTCAGAAAACTGCTGGGAGGTGTATTTTCCCGCTCGAGCGGCCCTGACCCCCGCTCGAGCGGACGTCGACCCAAATTCAGGGCAGCCCGATCTTCAAGCCAAAATTCATCATTCAAACTCAATTTTTTTTGAAATCAAGGGTCAAATTCAAGCAATACATTCACCTAACAACACCAAAACATGAATTAAAGCTTAATCACATCAAGTTAGACCAAATTAGAGGCTTTACCAAGTCAATATTTCCACAAATCCCATCCAATGTTCCAAGTATATTCAAGTTCTACAAATTCAACAAGCATAGCACATAGTAGTAACATATTGGCATGGATTAATGCTATAGAAACAAAGATTGATGTCCAAAGTGTCAAGGCACCAAATCAATGAGAAACCCTAATGGATCAAACATAGATTATCCATGAACCAACACAAGCATGAGATGAAATTCTTGAGAAGTTAAACTAGAAATTTGGTTACCTTAACCTCAATCTCCCAATTCTACCATGGATGAGCTTCTTGGTGAGTCAAATTTATTTTCCCCCAATTCTTCTCCTTCAACTCTCACGTTCCTCTCTCTTTTCTTTCTCAAAGTAAGCCACGTTTTGATCTCAACTCAACAAGTCTTAGATAGATATAACAATATATATATAAGGGCATAAAAGACGAAAATCAATCGCTTTAGGGTGCCGAAATAAAAATTTCACAGAAAATCCCCTTATAGCTTAAAAATCATGTAGATTCCAAATATCAAATCAATTTCTGCAAATTAAATCTCTAAGATGCTCAATTTCCATTTTAAGTGATTCAAGTGTGACAGATACGTTCTAGTTCAACAGATAGAAACTCATATTTCTAAGTTCCATGCTCTTTTACTATATTTTCACATAGATTTTCACAATAACATTCAAAGACACAGAACAGGAGATTAAAAACAGCAGAATCAGATATGAGGGTCGGGGTATTACA